>QTSX02005898.1:0-139223 GCA_014839935.2 Entomophthora muscae | reverse complement strand
TTTCAAAGTTTGAGACAATCCTGAAGCTCTGACACAGTGTGGTAGCCATAGAATAGAAAGTCAAGATTGGCGCTTTGCTGGACCAGTTCTGTCTACATCTTCTTGTAGTGATCAAAGAGCTCAAGGATGTCACAATCAAGAAGGTGGCTGGAGGGGGAGTTGTCTGTAGCAGTGGACGTGGGGGTAAATGAGGGAATGGTGGCAAGGCAACGGGCTAAGACTTCCACCTCATGAGTCAGGCTTTGAACCATGGGGCCAGTCTCCAGCACGTGGTTGGTAACCACATTAATCCAATTGGCATCTAACCCTGATAGGTGAGAGTCTGTACCACATGCACTGGAACTAGCTTAGCTATTCCTCTCTCAACGGCATCAACCCAGTGCAGCATGGTGTTATGGGCGTTGGTAACTTCAGCAAGGTATTGATTCACAGTGGTGAAAGTATTTCCAAGCTCAGAGGAAAGGACCTGGAGTAACGTCTGTTGGTTAGATACCAGTATTCCCTGGTCATGCAATAGGCTTTGGATGCAACCCAGGTGCGTTCAGTTGTGGCATACAGCAGGGTGAGTGAACTGTTGTAAATAGTCCTTGATATGCTTAACAGTGCAGAGGTCACAACAGAGCTGGTCAGGGTTGACCTGGGAGAGGTTATGAAAGCAAACCAAGGAGTTATCAGAAGAAGGTTGCTGAATAGCCAGATCTTCAGAGCAAGCACCATTGCCAGCAGCACCAGAGTCCATGACATGGATGGCACTACAGATGGCGTCCTCAGAAGGAGAGGAGATAGTGTTCATCTCCAAAGGGCCAGGGGCTTGCAGGATCAAGGGTTGGCCAAAAACAATGGCTTGGGGATGCTGATGTTCTGGCATGAAGTGGCTAAGGGTGGGCAGGCCATAGGGAGCGCCTGCTCTTTCCCCAGCATGGGCGTTGGCAGCAGTGAAGGTTGGTGCCTGGTGATAGGGGGAAGCACTAGCAGAAGGCTCAGCCAGGGGCATTCCTCCCTCCTCATTGAAAGAACCAAAGAGGTGGGGGCTGTTGGTGTGGAAAGACATGAGCGCCAATGCTGTATTTGTAGTAGTAAGGGGTGCTAATTTCTATGAACATTTAGTCAGTATCCTATTTCTTATTACTATATCTGTAGATGGTATAGTGGCAGCCTTTAGAAGAACAGAAGAATATAATGAGGTATTGATAAAACTTGTGCTTTATTTGATAGTGAGGTACTTATATAGTATAAGGCGGGGGAATTTCCACCAGGGGAAAGGAGGCACAGACAGAAGGACTTTCCTAATGGAGGAGAGTGGACAGGCACATTAGAAAGTCCTGCGCAAAGGAACAACCCGTTTCACACAGTTTTCCTTATGGAGCCATGTGGCCCTATCTACGTTGTTCTATAATTAACCTCAGAAGTAAAGCCCGTGTCTGAAGCGCACTTGATAGACAACTTGAACACCCGTTTTATGAGCATTTTTAACGTAGTTAACCTTATTAAAACCATGTTGAGAAGAAGCAATCACACAATTGTTCTGTTGCTCAATCCCTAAGTGAACAACTTAATGTCTAATCCATTCAGGATCTGTGACATTGTTTAAATTGATCAACACCAAGACTGAGGCCACTTCACTATGGATCCAGAGCTGCCCCATGTGGAATGATGTCCATATTAAATAAGGTAAAGGCTGGTTCTAGACTTGGGTCAGAGGAAGTTTAGGGTCTGGCTGCAGGAGATCAAGCATAGTATTATATGCTTCATTAATCTGGGACTTAGGCACGTTTTTCTGCTTCTTGACCATTCTAATTAAATTCCCCTTATTCATAAAGTTATTAAATTTTTGCATTATAGTGGCTTGGGAAAATTTAAACTGATAAGTGATTTGGTCCCAGGTTAGGCCATGCTGGTTGATTGCCACAATTTCCTGGAGAATTTTTGCGGTAATGAATTGACACTTAGGGCTCTGGGCCACAGGAACTAAAGCCAGTTTGGATAATGCAGGACCCAGTTGGCTATTGGCAGGCAGTTGTTCTAAACCTGGGATGCCATTCTGATTGGTTGATTGGTTGGCACCTTGTGTGGAGTCAGGAAAGGGGGTGGAGGCAGAGTTGGATTCTAGGTGACTACTGAACAAGTCAACCCCATAGGGATCAGGAGTCAGATACAGGTTGGCTTCCTTGTTACCCACATTAAAATTCTGGGTGTAAGCAGGAGCCTCCACATACCAAGTCACCCCTCATTGACATTATATTGGCTTCTGCCTTGCTTGCTGAGGCTGTAAAATTTTAGGGCTAGTTAAGAGTTATTGTAAAATAAAGAAAGCAAAAATTTATCAAATGAAGCAGTTTAAAATTTAATGGTTGGGATTTTATTAAAATCATAAGTCCATATCTGGATAGTTCTTGAAACCTATAAATAAAAATAAAGAGCCTTGAAAATCAATAAAATTCCTCTGCTATTGAATTAAATAGCCAATGATTGTCTGCTAAAATGTGCTCTTTCTATTTTAGGATGTAAATATTAAGCATCTTATGTGGATGAATTTTATTTTATTTTTGTAAAATTTTGTACCTTGGTTGCTCTATTTTTAAGTTTAGCCCTTCTGCTGGTGCCTCATCTCAATCCTGATAGGGCTACAATATTTTCCAGAACAACACCACTATATTTTACTTGCTGTACCAAGTCATTTTGTTTGGAGCTTGAACTATGCCGTTTGATTTTTGATATAATTTTGTATTTTGTTGAAGTGCTATTACGTTTATTGTTTTGCCTTTTACCAGCCCATTAAGAATATTTAGATAGTTTTCAATCTAGGACTTGTCTGGCTTGGATCTCACTTAAATCTGAGTCCATTTTGTTCAAATCTGAGTTAATTTTGCTTAGCACTATATCTATGAAAAATATATTAGACTATTTGCCTCAAACCTCCTGGCTAATAAAATCACAAATATCAAAGATTTGGTCCTCTCAGATGCCCTTAAACTTACAGAGGATGACAAGATGTTCCCAATCCATAGCAATGGGCATGAAGTGGAAGATATGATTGTATCATACATCATCAAACAAGACTTGGAGCAACTCAACACTGCAATCACCTGGCTGTGCAACAGCACTTTTGCAACCTGTCCCTCCCTATTCAAGCAGCTTTGGGTACTGTAAATTCAGAACCTAAACATAAAAATGCGGGATTGTCAAATCCTTGGTCCAAATTTTGAATCACTTTTGTGGGCAACTCAGCTGAGTGAAAAATAAAATATTTAATAAAATCAAACTTTTAATTTTACTTTTTTTGATTTATTTAAATTGGCAAATTTTGAATCTCTTGTTCAGATAACTCAACCAAAAAAGACAAAACTCAGCAAAAAATGTGGGATGCATGAATCAGAAATGCGGGTTCTAATGTACAATTTTAGATTTCCTGAATTTCAAACAAATCATAGACATCATGTAAAACTTAACAAATATGAAATTGCGGGATTGTCAAATCCAAGAACCAAATTTCAAATCAAAAATGAATGGAATTTGAAATGAATATAATTTATGGGTGTCTCAAAAAGGATGATAAAGGATCTAGAGTGGATTTGTGCTAATTCTTTTAGGAATCACAGGCATTCTCAAAAAGCACCCTATTCCATTTTAGGACAGCTAAAATTTAGATGCTTGATTACAGTTGATTTTAAAAATGCTAATAATAATAGTTAGAATTATATATTACAATCTATCTTATCACATTGTCTTTTCCTTGATGTGGTGATAGTTCATTTGCTGTTGGTAATGTGCTTGTGTTTAATTGGATAGTTTCACCTCCAATTGCCAAGGCAACTAAAGGTAAAACTATCCAATTAAACACAATCACATTATCAACAGCAAATGAACTATCAACACATCAAGGAAAAGATAATGTGATAAGATAGATTGTAATATATAATTCTACTTTATTATTAGCATTTTTTTATCAACTGTAATCAAGTATCCTTAATAGCAATACATGAATACATAGTTAGTAAACTGATGGTTTATCTTCCCCCTCTTTTCTTCCTTGAAACAATTTTTTATGGCCCCTGGCTACGCCGGGGGCCAAAAAACTTTAAAAAATTTCTGTGTCATCAGGAGGGTAGCTCATATATCATTATATGGGTTTGTGGTTGCTATATTAGTGATTTAGAGTGCAGAATATTGCATCATTTCCAGTTTAGACAATTTTGCATTTCACTTAATTTCATGTCTAAACATGGTTGTTGAGATTGGATTTTCATTTGATTTTATCCAGAGTGGAGCTTCTTGATTTGGGTTGATTTGCCCTAGTTACTTTCTTTACATTCAATTTGGATTCCAGTTCCTGCAATTATTATTTGAGTTTACTAGTGGCATTCAAAAGTGATTTGAAATTTGGTTCTTGGATTTGACAATCCCACAATTTCAAAAAACATAGTAAACTTAATGAAAATGGTTGATGGATTTGAACACTTCAAATCTGATTCCAGTTAATTCATTACGTTCATTAGAAATATGCAGTTTGACTTGAGCTTTACAAAGTGTCTATGAGTTCCTGAATTTTTAAAAATCCAAATAAAAATACAAAGAATTAAATTTAATTAAAAAAGGCCATCCTGCAAAAGTGATTCAAAATTTGGACCAAGGATTTGACAATCCCGCATTTTTATGTTTAGGTTCTGATTTACAGTACTTCATGACCGTTTTGATACGCAGGTCATCCCCCTTTTTTTCTTCCTCCTGACTGGTGTTAAGACTGAAATCTACACCAGAGCCTTCAAAATTGTCCAGGATTCTTTGAGCTCCCTTCCCGCCAATAAGCCCCCCCTCCCACCCACACCACAAGAGCCAATGCCTCCTCTTCTGAGAAGGATGAAGCTACCCTTGTGCTGTGCAACTAGCTCATGTGCGCTTCCTTGGGATAAATGAGATGATAATGGACTTTGAGAAAGCTTGGCTCAAAGTTGTTGAGGCCACTTTTAATTGGGAAGCACAGGGTTCTTCTTTCATCTCAGGCAGGCCCTGCTAAAGAATCCAATAGTGATAAGGTTCCCATTGACAAGTACCTCAATGATGGAAGTAGAGAGCACTGCTTTTTATGGCCCAGCTTGCTGCCTCTGGTATTATAAAGCATGAGCATACTGATATCAGCTCTGAAGCCATCCAAAAAGAAAGCTTACACCAAGAAGCCCCCCACCATCCTCATGGCTACCTCAAGTACCTTAAGCGCCAATGGGCTGGTAAGAAAGTGGGTGTCTGGAAAGGAAAGAGCGGTGGTGATGCTCCCTAGAGATGTTGTGATGCCCACATCAGGGGAGAAATCTGGACCTCCCCAAGCCTTGAGGGGTGGGGCAAGCGTCCAAAGTCCAAGCTTGGTTGGGAGCCTAAATCTAATGGGATCTACTCAATGCTCCTGAGGAGCTGGGAAGAACCAGCCCAAAATTCCAGGGTGTACCAACTGGGCCGTCCTAAGAGAGGGAATCCTAAGGAGCAGGGATACCAGGGGGGACAGAAAGAGGGTGGCAAAGAAGAAATATAAGGTGGCCAAGATCAAAGAGTACCCCAAATATGTAGCCACTGCCCTTGCTGGTGGCTTTAATCAATTTCATGAACCTTTGCTCTGTCTTTATATTTTTTTACTTCTGAATTTTTACACTTTTTAATTTATCTAGGTGGCACTAATATTTTTAGGTATAAAAGGTAAGTTCCATGTATAGTTTCAAGTGATGGTATAAGAAATATATTGTACTTTGTTAATTTATCTACAAAGAATGAGATATTTTTGCTGTGCTGGTATGCAGTAGGCTAAAAAGATACTGGTGTCTTATCATACCTGTACTAGTTATACCAGTTTGGTTTGTTCTAGTGCCATTGTGAGCTCAATTCTACGGCAGTAACAAGTACCTTATTATAGAATATGTTTTAAACTTACCTATTTAAGAGCTAGCCACCCATTACTCCTTATCCAAACCAGTCAAGGTATAGATCCATTGTGCTTTGAGATCTTTGGGGCCAATACACAGTACCATGGGGGTATTGCCTATCTGTCTATATCAAGGATGCCCTGGGTAAAGCGTAAAAAGTGATTAAAAGAGTTCTGGCATCCAGGAGAACCATTATCAGGGACAGGTTCTGCACCCTACTACAGCGCAAGCGTTGGAAGGATCAACATGACCACCACCTCTGTTAAAGCTGGGGATATATATCAGGGGCCAGACTGCTGGAAAAAGGGGAGATTGAGTAATTGGAAGAAGCGTGCCCAAGGCTGGAGCCAGATATAGCCATCATGTAGGCGGTGTACACCAACCTTTACTTCTCAGTAACGCCAATAGCTGGCCAGTGTGATTGAGTGCTATTAAACTTTACTAAATGAATCAATGCAGTCCTATAGTAATAAGGCTTGACAGAATTAAACTTAAAGAGTAAATGTAAATGCATATTAAGGCTCTTGTCTTTATTTAAAAGGGGGTTTTAGGTATCTGCAGATGGGACAGAGATCACTGTTACAGGGGTAACAACCATGCAACCAACATGGGGCTTGTGGTGATCCACATGTGTGCTGTTTTGCAGGTGAGGGTTGATTTGGCTTCAAATAAAGACAATATGCTTAAGAGTGACAATGTGTGGTTAGCTGGTGACTCTGTAAACTAGTAGGTAGCATAGGACTGCTAGGGGTAAGTAAGGTGAGCCTAGTAAGTAACATGGTCTACTAGGGTAAGGAAGGTGAGCCTAGTAGGTAACATGGTATACTAGGGTAAGTAAGGCCTGCCTGGTAGGTAACATGGGACTACCAGGGGCAGATGTTGCCTCCACCCAGCAGAAGATATTGGCTGCTTCGGGGCTATAGTGCTTCACCCTGCAGGAAACTGTGGCCGCGGAAGAGTGAAGACTAAAATAGCAAGCAGGGAACTTTGTCTGTCTGGGGGGGAGTAGGTTTTGGACCCCTGGCAGGTAACAAAGGCTGCCAGAGAGGGGAAGAGCTCTGAGGGCCCTACATACCCTAATATTCTTATGGGAGGTCTGTGAGCAAGCACCCTACCTAATGGACTGGTAGGGTGTCCTCGTTTATTCCCCTATGGGAGCTTTGGGGAAAACCAAGGTGAGCATTGGAGGGTATAGACTTGCTCAGAGGTGTCACCAAGGCGGCTTGCTTAGGGAAGCAAGCTGCAGAACTTGGTGTGATCAGGCCTCTGGGAAGTAGAGCTGATTACTCTGCGACTGAAAGCCCAGACTTAATCACCTGGGTGAGTAAAGACAACACATAGACATTGATCTATGGTTGAATGGCCTAAGTGGACTGCCACTTGCAAGGGCCCAGTCAAACGCCAGTTCAATGTAGACTCATGCCTGGGTCTACAAGTTCGGGTAATGGGGGCTAAGATAAAGAACCAAGGTGGTTCACAGAATTAACAGAGAAAACTAGCAAAAGGGACTGTTTGGTCACAGTGAAGGCTAGTTGATGGACTGTTAATTCATATTGAATTGAATGAACCAATATGGTTCAGTGTGTAGAAGGAACAAAGAAGGTTCCTAGTGAGGATTTGTTGGGGAACTGGTTAAGGATAAGTTGAATGACAAGAAGATTATGATGCAGGACTAGCTGATCATAGAGCAGGATGGCCAAAGGACTAGAAGTTAGTGCTGAAGAACTGAAGAGCTGAGAGGATGAACTAGCTGGACTAGATGCAGAGGTTGGAAGAGCTGGTTTTGGTGACTTTTGAGAGGAAATTTAGATAAAAAGAAGCAGTTAAAGAATAATTAAATACTGCCTGATTATGATTAAAAAAGCATTGAAAATCATATAAAAAATAGAAGGAAAAATAAAATATAGTTTGTTAGAACTATATGTTATTTTAAAAAAGAGAGATTGAAGAGGAAATAGGCCAGAAAGAAACTGGAAGAAGAACGGAGAAACTGTAAGGGCAAAAGAGCAAAAGAGCAAATTTTGCCAAGAACAACTAGGTTAGGCAAAAGGACGAGCAGCAGGCAGGTTTAAAGTTGCAAAACATTGAGAGAAACACAGAGAAACATTGAAAAATTGAAGGGTTGAAATTTGCCTAAGTAAAACATATGTGGAAGCGCTTGAGATTTGCCGGGGAAACGTGACAGGAATTACAGCAAAACCGTTCAAAACATAGAGCAGTGGTTTACCCGGAGCAAGACAGCCTCAGGTTTGAACCAGGGTCAAAGACGGGTCATCTGGGGAAACCTTTTTGGCAAAACCTTTGAATCAAGGTGTATGGTTGGCTGCGAGCCAAAGTCTATTTGATCAGTGTTTTGAGGGCTTTAACTTAAGAGTTAAAGCCTAAAAAATGAGGAGCAGAAGCAGAAAATTCAGGGCTTTCATTTGCTGAAGTAAGTTTAAAGGTTTAATATATTATAGGAGAAGAAAAAAAGGATAGTTTAAGCTTTGAAGAACCAAAGTTCTAAGAGAGGTTTTTGGGCTGAAACAAGGGGCTATAAAAGGGAGAGCTATCTGAGACTCTTCAGGGACTGGATCACGTGGATTACAAAGGCTAAAAAAGCTACAGAAGGAGCAAAAGACCAAGGATAGGAAGCCAGAGCTGGAACAGACCACATGAGCCTAAGATTAGAACACAGGAGCCCACGACTAAGGTGCAGAAGCCCAAGATCAAAGCGCAGGAGCCCAAGACTAAGAAGCAGGAGTCCAAGACCAAGTACAAGGAGTCCAAGAGATTGTTGAAGGACTCCAAGTATTGACACAAACCCCTTATTATTCCCTATCCCAAGGCCATATATCAGAAGGTTTCTAAGGGGATCTTCCTTCTGACTGTGAATAAAGTGCCTATTACGACCCCTATCCAAATTTCCCGTGTAAAGAGAGAATATAAGTCCCATGAGTCAATTACCCCATATTTTCTATCCTAGCTCAGGGGACAAGGAATCCTATTGCCTAGGGTGCAGGAAGTTTGCCTCTAGTAAATTTGCCCAGGAGGAGTGAGAGAAGGTGATGAGGCATTTGGAAATAACAAATAGAGGAAGAGAGTTCATTGGGGAAGAGTTTGCAAGACTATTACAGGATTGGTATTGGCCTACAGAAGGGCTGGCGCCTGCTGAAGTGCAAGTGTACGGTGGAGACACTCTCTTAGTAATTGGGAAGGTACTGGAGGAGTTTGCCCTTATGCAAGCCAAGTATAAGCTCCTCACCAACCATTCACCATTGTTGGGGAATGACAACTCCTCCAAGCTGGTCCCTGGCTACAACCCAGGACACATTTTGGGGACTGGTGACCAGGAACCCCACAGGGCTGTTGATTGCATATAGGTCTTTTCAATGGAACAACTAACATTAGGTGGGAAGAGGAAAGGAATAATCAAGGCAATTGAGATGATCTAGTTAATACCAAGCAAATACCTGAGTGTTTGTGGCTTTAGTCCATTGGGATCTTGCTGCTGTTTTGTGGAATTGCAGATTGCTCTCCTTCTTGGGATCAATAATGAGTCAATGTCAAGGCTGGTAGTATCAGGACTGATGATGACCAGTAGTGACAATGATGTTACTGATGATCAACACAGTAAGTACCTATATATTGATACTAATCTATAGCAAGCAAGGACCACAGAACAGTGGTACTATGGCACAAAATAACAGTGCCAGGTGATGACAAGGTAGAAGGCTTCTAAGTGGTTCTCCCTTCTATGGGTTAATGAAGTTTTCCATGGCCCCTATAAATTTCCCCATAACACAATGGAGATTTCCCCAAGGATTTTCTTGTGAGAGAGAGGGGCTAAACTAACTAAGTTTGGCTCCCATCCTGGTGCAACAAACCACCAGGATGCCATCCAGTGCACAACTGGGATGGCCGCTCAGAGAGGGGACCACAGGGAGGACACCGGGGACAACTGGGGGAAGTAGGCATTCAAACTCATTAGAATCAGGCCAGTGAGCAACCAGGGAGTGCAAGTAGGAGTGGGGGAGGCCACCTTGGAGGACCCGGGGGTTACCACATTCTTCTGAACCATGGAGGAGAGAGGAGGTGTAGGGGGCACTACCTCTTCAGAACTAAGCAAAGCAAGCTCCACAACGTCCAGGTCAAGATTTTCACACGTCAGGCTCTTAACCACAGCCTCTCTGGAAAAGAGAAGACTGCTGGGGAGGTCCCAGAGACTGGCAGGGTTGCTACCTACCAGAAAGGCTGATGAGGAGATTTTCCCCCACAGGTCAAGGGAGGTGGACCACAGAAGCAAGAGAAACGGAGCCAGGGAAAAGACGACAAATTTAAGAGCCGGCAGTATCATAGAAAGAACCAGCACAAAATTTGGGGTAGGATGGTATAGTTTCTGGAGAAAAAGGAGAGAAAATAGCAAGACTAGGGTAGTCTTTGGCAAATCATTGGGAAAACAGCAGAACAGGTTTGGGTAGCCTCGCTGTTGTCTTGGGGCCCTTGGATTATAACTGCAAGCAAAAGCGGGTTCAAAAACAATGATTTTTAAAGGAAAATTTGAGATAATAATAGAAATTATAGGAAAATTCAATTGAAATTTTGAGCTTCAAACTTTGATTTTGAAGGCGAGAGCAAAAGAGATGACAACTAAGTGAAAGAACACTTGTACAAGGAGCCAGAAGAGAAGCCGGGTTCAAAACCGGCTGGCTAAAGGTAAGCTTAGGGCAGGGGCTACACTCTAATATTTTGAGCTTTAGGGACACAACTGGTTCCAGGCAACTCAAAATTAATAAAATTAAGGTGCAGGTGACTCCAAACTTTAATTTAAGTGGAAAATAGACAAGTAGGGGCTGAAAGTCCCCTTGCTTGGTTAAAAGGAATGGATTGCAAAAAACTGGTCACATGACAGTTGGGGGTGAGCCTGATTGGCTAGGTACAAAACTTTGCTGGATGGGCTCAGGGGGACTGGAGAGTTTTACTCAAATTTCCGAAATCAAATCTGATTGGCTGGAAGAGATGCCAGGCATTTGGGGGTCAACTGGGTTATCAAGCGTTGATATGGCAACACCTGATTGGGTGGCTCTGATAGTTTTTAAAAACGGACAACACCAGGCTAATAGGTAGTCCAAATTAACCAGGATTTCTTCCCAGGAAGGAGCAACCAAAGGCAGGGATTCCACATGATAAGCCAGCACAAACCTCTCATCAACCGTGTGAGCTAAATCATTCAACAAATGGAGGGGTTTGGCGGGCGTTTTGGGACCTTTCTTGGTACAATGGGGAAAGATTGAGCGGTCCAAAGCCAGAGGTGGCAGTGAATTTACATTTCTACCCCAAACCCAAGCAAGTTAAGAAGCTCAGAAAGAGCCGCCAGCATTTATCCCATAGCAGATCAGCCAAGGTTGACCAGTAAAAGATGATTGAGGATGGAAAGCTTCCACCCAGAAGGTTGGAGTTTCTCTGAGGAGGGTTTGCCCAGCTGCTTTTTAAGCTCTGTCAACCGAGGGGAGGAAACTCTGGGGGGAGCCTATAGCTTAGACGGAAGGCTTCAGGATGTTTATTAGACCCATGTTGCAAGAGTTTCCACCCCCAAGTACAGCATAGTTCCCTTCTTGTGGAGGTTTATCAACTTAAGTATCACAGCCAACCCATACAGATCATAAATATTACCCAGAACTCACTTTGGTGGCTGTTGGGTCACCATAGGTGTAAACATGGGATCACTGCTGACAGCTTTTGAGAGGGAATATTATGGAAATCAGGGAAGTATCTATAACTGTCAGGGATCCAGTCTTGGGCACCTGGCCCATTGTTTCCAGGGTGACCGGGCCAGGCTTTTTGCAGGAAATACCTACCACAAGAGGGGAGCTAACTTAAAAAGGTAGGAGGCAGACTTCCCCACCCAGTACCACAGGCCAGCGGCTGGGATTATAGTGTCAATCACCCCTGTGAGGGTGATGTACACAATCCCAAACAGCTTGCCAGAATGGTCGGTTGGGAGGTTAGATGAGGAAGCAGGCATGGGTTTTGGGGTCACGGGTGGTTCCATGGGCAGGTTGTAAGCAGGAAGATAGTTGAATTTCCCTCTGAACAACTTGGGTGTTGATAATATCCATGGGCCTTGACAATTGTATCTAACAGCGGATTGTATGTGGGCTAAAGGATCGAGTTCAAGTATCTTTTCTGGGGTATAGTCCTTGTATTTGGGCTTCAAGGGGTAATTAATGAAGTGAACAGGCCCAAAGGGTACACCTGGTGGACAGAAGACTGAGGGTGGTGGGGCAGGAGGGCCAGGAGATCTTGAACTGAATTGGTAGATAGCAAATACAAAATAAGGCAATAGCTGTGTGAGCTAAAATAACATAACCTTTATTCAAAAATGGTGATAAGTTTGGAGCGCAGGGTCCTTGGGTCTATATAGCACCCCACCTCCAAACTTAACATTTTCCATGGGGGATTAATCAGGGCATTGGGAAAGACAGGCCCGGGGGAACTGGGTGTTTGGGTCCAAAGGCAGCAAAATGGCACTTGGCCCAGGAGTTCTTTCATTGGTCAAGAATCTCAATTTGGCTATCTGATTATCTTTCTTTAGCGTTGTGGTCATGGGACCGGGCTGGGGCCTGTGCCTCTTTCCTGGGTCAGCTCCTGATTGGTCGCTGGTGTAGACTTCAAGTTCATGAAGCTAATAGTTGCCGCTTCAGTACCTACATTAGGCGCTGTGATTAGTCTTCTATCTGGTGCAATAATTTCTTTGGTTTGGCCTGTTTCACTGCATGGGCCAATGTTCTCGGCATCAGCTTGTGGGGGCTTGATCTCAGAAATACGCGGGCGGGCGGTCCTGCGGTCCACAGGCCCGGTGGCCCAGGGGGATCCAGGGTTGGGGTTCAATTCCTGCTCCCGGGCCCAGGTTTCCAGAGAGGAAGAATTGCCAATCTTGACAATAACCCCTACTGTATGTCTAAGCTCTGGACTGGCCTCTGGGTAGGAGAGGGCTATGGTGAGAGGGTTAGGAGTACCCTAAAGCATCTTATGATAGAAATTGCTGGACTGTTGATGTGGGCAAATAAAGCAGAAATGCTCTAAGTAAGCTAACTAAAGCGGATGACCTAGAAACATGCCCCAGTTAAAGTTTTACTGGGGTATGGCTTCCTTCCAACCCATATAAACTCAACGCTTACCAGATGCTCCAGCTAGTGTTGTGGTGTGTAGTTAAAAGGTGGAAATGGGAATAGGTTGCTTAGATGAACTTGGTTGGGGATTTTTTTACTAGCGTTGGATTGTCTGGTTGTTTTATATAATCATGGGGGTAGGATCTATTTCTAAACATTGCAAGTGTGCTGTTTTAACAGAGTTGCAGAAAAGGGAAAAGTGATACTGGAATAGGTGATGGGTTTTTAGAATAAGAGGATATATGATATTTTTGTGGCTTTTCAGGAAATGGTCATTTTCTTAAGTGGTGTTGCTCCAAGGGAAACGAGCTACGCTCTCTGTGGAGCTATCTAGCTGTGGCGTATCGGGTGGTGGGCTCGGCTTGATCTGGCTCGGCTTTGGCGGGTCAAGCCGAGTCACGGGGCTACTTTTCTGACTCGTCACCCTGCCAAGGGAAACCCCTTGGCAGCTTTGACACAGGCAAAGCTGGCCATCAACTTGCATGATCAATCGATTGTAAGCCAGCTGGCACTTCCGTTCAAGCTTTTGGTCGCAATGGATTGTATGCCCTGGGAACATCCGTTGGTGCTGAGCTCTTCGAGGTGCAAATAATCAATATAATTTTTAAATTAAATCTCATTTTTTAAAAGCAATTTATTAAAACCTTAGTTTTGCTGAATGTTGCTAAAAAGATCCCGGATGATTTTATTGAACGGTCGTGGCAACTACGACAGCTTCAAAGCCATGCTCTGGAACTCAACTCAGGGTATGAGACTCGGGTGGTTTAGTTGGCAACTGGCCTTGGATTAAGCTGGTCCGAGGAGGTATTAAAACGGTTTTATCCGCCGGGCCAGGGTTAAATCATGTGGGATCATCTTATACGCTGCTATAGCTTAGGGCTGCGTCGTCCCGCCCCCGGACAAAGATCTTATTTTTTCCGGCATTCTGGAAAATCGGATTTAAAATCAGCTTTAAATAGAAAATATATCACCTTCCACATTTTCAGAAACTTCGGGCAGAATCCGAGTTTTGTCCGGGGGGTGGGACGACGCAGCCCTATTATAGCTGGACAATGCTCGTGAGATTCATGGAGGGGCGGATGAACTGATAGCATTCACAAAATTGAATTGTTGCAGTTTATAGGCGTGGAGGGGAAATATGGAGTTATTGGGTTGGCTAAAGCCTTTAGCTGCTGGCAAGAGCAAGTTCATGCTCCAAGCAGCACCTGGTTAGCAATTTGACATTGGGTATTTATTAAAATATGTCCAATCGACTCGCTTGATATTATTTCCATGGATGGCGCTGGCAAAAATGGCATGGTCGATGTCTTTGCATTTTCGCAATACATTGATCTACAATGCGGCCAAAATTCCTGCTGGCAGAGGTTTGGTTTCCGGATTCAGTAGACACATTTGAAAATTTAATAAATATTTAAATTAAAGTAACATGTGATGGGGCTATGGGGTTCAAAAAATTGATATTGAAGCTCTCATGAAGTCGCTTGAATGTTTCTCCAGCTTTGACCCTGATTTCTGAAAGACACTATTTCATTCCAGCAGCGAGTGTGTTGCTTCGGCTCTATCTAGCTCCGGCTTAATTGCAACATCCAATCATATAGCCGATTTCTCTGCCTGTTGCTCCAGCCAATAATAATGCAATTGAAATGCGTCTGGTAAGCAAGGGCATGTGTTTAATTCAAACTGCCATAAGTAACAACATGTACTCATTGAACCTAATCATGTGTGAATAGTGGAATTGCTTAAGCTTTGAAGACTAGAATATGCTGATGGTTAGGGTGCTATTTCATCTATTAGACGTTCTGATTCATTATGGCATTGGATCTGGTGCTGTATAAAGGCAGTTATCTCATTGCAACCGCAGACATGAAAGTATCACTCGGGTTGTTTCTTGTGACTTGGGTCAATTCACGCATGCTAGCTGACAACAGCATTTATGGTGTCACCGAGGGCACCTCCATGCTGGAGACATACATTCAAGCTATCAAAGATATGGCAAACAGAGGAGTTGTGAGTAAAAACTCATTCAAACTGAGATACCCCCACCAGCCAATCCGCGTCTCAGATAGCCGGCTAATGCGGTGGCTGCCACGTGCCCTGATCTCCATATGCTCTCAGTCCCAAGTAGATGCAGGCAAGTGTGTCTGCAACAAGTTTCAACATGTCGATATCTTTTCCAACAGACAGATGGATGCACAGGCTGCCGTTGCAGTACGTCACAAACGCTTGATCGTCTCGTACCGCCCAACCATCAGCAAGAAGAACTGGGAGACTAATGCCAACAACAAACTTGTCAGATACCCCAAGCTGAGTGTAGATATCAAAGTCCACCAAGGCTTTCTCCAGCACCTCGCCTCCATCCAAGCCCCGACCGAAGCAGCAGTGCTGCGCCATCTCAAGGACCCCAAGAACAAGCACCATTCCCTCTACATCACTGGCTTCAGCCTCGGGGGCTCCGTAGCCGCCCTCTCCACGCCAATGTGGCACAGGTTACTCAAGAAGCACAACCTCAAGAACAAGATCAAAGTGTTCATCTACTCCAACCCCCGCCCCGGCAACGTCAACTTCTCAAACCACCTCAACTCCCTCAACATCCCCATCATCCGCTACGCCAAGAGTGACGACGTTGTCCCCCACCTCCCCCCGCAGGAGCAAGGCTACTCCCAAGTAGGAAAGGAACACTTGCAATCCAAATCTCTCCCCACCATCCCCTGCTCCAACCGCTATGCCGAAGACCCCCAGTGCGGCCTCAAGTACACAAACTTCAACCAGTCTTCCCACTTCCTACCCTTCAACTCCCCCATGCCCACTCCCCCCTTCTGCTAGACCTGCCAAATTAAACTACTATTTCCAAATACCAATATCACCTAAACCCCAACCTTAAACTACAGACCCAGCCAATCAGCTCTTACCCAGCCACACAAAGCTTTAACTCGATCAATCAGCCAGGAAAACCAAAACAAAACTTGTACCCTTCGAAATTAGATGCTGGGTTTGATCGCGCTATTGTCAATAAGGGGTGCTAAACATGTGAATCGTTACCAAATAATCCACTCAAAACGCACATTCAAATTAACCTGTTAACATAAATAAAGCAGTACCAATCATCCACTGAATACCACCCAATATCTTCATCCCATGTTCAACAAAATACTCTTCATTTATTATAAAGCTGTCACAATATACCCTGGACCATCCTGCCAACCCAATACCACAGGAACTGACCAGGGTTAGCCCCTCCCATAGCCAGACTTATGGGGAAATGTTTGTTGAAACTTTTAAGAAAATATGATGGAACCACTCCCCACATAAACTTCTCACTAACTTGACAATAAACCCACCCAACCATGCATGCCCAGTATTCTCTGGGATATCTGTTCCCAGATCTGCCTCTACTGATGGCTTAATAATCAATCCCCAACCTATCAGATGGATGCAGGATCCTATATCCCTGCAGGTGTTCCTGGAGCCTTTACCCCACTGCCATAGCTGTTGTTTTAGCAGAGTTATAGAAAATAGGAATATTTAACTAAACCATCCTTATTTTAGTGCAATAAATTATACAGTATATACTATGTGATTCAGGGGAACATAAGCACCCTACCATGGACAGCACTCTAGAGAAACAAGCAATGTTCCATATACAAAGCTATTTAACTGTGGAGCCTCCATCTGCAGACTTACCCAATCCTCCCTGGCTACAGCTCTGGCCAGATTAAGTTGATCTACAGGAGAAGCCAAATCAGCTAGAAGGCTGAACATCTAGAGCTTTAAATCAGCAACCGTCACAATGTAACATGTGCTATGCTGATAATCCCCCAAAAGATATTTCTGTGATTTTTTTGTATGCTGATCAACCTTTTTGGCTTAGGTAACTGTTCCCAATACCAAAATTTAATTACAATCTTACATATTTAGGTAAAGTTATAAAGGACAAAGTCAAAATGAAATTTATGGGGATTGTCAGCATGGATGATGTTACATCAACAATGGGATACTATTTAGGAAAAGAGATATAAAAGAAGGGCTAAATTTATTGGATATTAGTTGGTAGCCTTATAAGGCAATTTTAAAACACAAAATGGATCAATGTATTTCCAGGTGTACACAGGGGTTCTGGAAGGCATCCTGGAAGCAGGGAAAGTTGGGAAGGATGGTAATTGTACAATAGCCACATTCAAATTTCTAGGACTGTCAGTCTTGATAACATCATGGCAGTTTACACTCTGATGGTTGCCCTTTAAATTGGCAAAGGTTAAAATTTAACAGTGCCATTTATTCTCTTATATATGAAATTTCTTTTTTCAGAACCTGCATAAAGGATTAACTGGCTGCCAAGGACAGTGAATAATCTCTTTCTGGTCAGATCAAAGAGACTGGGGGAGAGATTTCACCAATCTGGATAATCATTGTCAAGCTCCAGCAGATCTCCAGTAGTTTATCATCCTGGCACATATTTTTTGAGGGGAGGGCAGGAATATTTCTGCTGATCTTTATCTGGGAAACCAGCCCCAAAAGCAACTTTACATATACCGCTTCCCATGATTCTAATAAACAGCAGATAAAGCAAGCTAATAGCCCAAAAGGATCAAAGATAATCATTTGCTAAACTTGCTGGTTGATAACCAAGTCAAGGATTCAAATCAGCTTAAACTTTGGCAACCATTAAAAACCAACTAGAGCTGTTAAATTTTATCTAGGGGGGTTAACCCCTAAACTACAAAGATTTATCAACAAATAAATATAAAAGACTATCCAAATACATTAATATATATATGAGGGTAGGCAAATAGTTTATTGTAGAGAACACTACCAATTGTTCAGCCCCAAAGTTTATCAAGTGTATTCCCTTTCAAGTACTCTAGGATCTCATCCTTCTTATAGCCCTTATGCCTTAGTTTGTACATTGTGAACTTCTTGAGTTAATGCCAACTCTTCTTGGAGGTTAGAAGGACTCCAATTTAAATATACTGAAGGATCTTATCAGCCAAATATTTTGAATTATTCAGGCCCATAAACAGCTCTTCAAAGGATGGCTGGCTAACTTCCACTGAATTGGCAAAGTGATTATGCTATCCTTTCAGAGGAGATGTGGGTTAGTCCCCTCAGTCAGAAGAGACTCCACATAGTTCCAGCAGATCTTGTTCTTCCTTGGCTCATATATCTCCTTGATTAACTTTGCAGCCTACTGGTCCTTTAAGTAGTAAATGAACCCAGCCATATGCACCAATTAGCCACACTCTGGTCATCTGTGTCCAGCATCTTTATTGTTTTTGAGATGAAATCATTTTATGAAGTCATATAGCAGGGCACCTTCAAACCATCTTCTTGATACCCTGTAGTATCTGAGTATATTTCTGATAAAGATCTTTGAAGCTATTTATTTCCCTAATGCATAATTGGCAAAAGTGGGAGTGGCAAATTTGAGTTGCCCTTCCAAAGACTTCCTTGAATGCTATTTTCTGACCATTCAAAAAGGACAGTATTAGGGTCCTCAACTCATATTGAGCTGTTGCAATTCTGGGGTGGCCCTTTTGATGTATGATTATTGAATTTCTTGCTTCTTAAGGACTTTCCTCTTGAAATTTTGTTTGCAGATCTTCAAGGCATGTATACAGTTCTCCTACCTGGCTCCAATAATGAGGCAGGAGATGAGAGGCACTGCTATCTCCTATAGTCCAGCATTAGTGATATGAGGCAGGTTGAAGATTAAAGGGCAACTGGAAATTTATCATTGGATAGCCACACATCAATCTCCTTAAAGATCTGCCAAGATATTCTTGGTTATATAGATGATAACCCCCATCTCAATATATTTTGGATCTTCATGCATCAGGAATAAGGAATCTTTGTTGTAAATTTTGACTTGATCATCAATCACCAGATAATTTTAAGTTTTAGGGTTATTGACTGGGGTGTAATTATCTCTCCTCTTGTTAGTTAAAAATCTGATAGGCTGGTGATAAGTGTGGCCCATGGATTTTTGAGGGCCATTGAGAATTTCCTGGGCAGGGGTAGATAAATTAGTGGAGGGCAAGATAATTTAAAAGATCCTATCAACCAAGTGCCACCCCAGTACAGTAGTTTTAAAAGCTATGGCAACAAGCAAAAACAATTCAGATTTAACCAAAATGAACTCAGATTTAAGAAAAATTGAAATGAGCCCAAATCTATTGTAAATCAATATAAATTTGTTTATTTTTAATTTTGTTTAAATCTGAGTTCATTTTGTTTAAATCTGAATTGTTTTTGCTTATCACTATAGCTTTTAAAACTACTGTAAGCACCTGTGTGGTTGGCTGTGCCATACCAAAAATAGCATTTCAAATCACAGCATCATGGATTAATCTTGAGATGGCAGTTTTGCAAAGGAATATTGAATCACCAAAAACTAGAGGAAATAATATGGTAGTTAAAATTCAAATATAGATTTATGATACATCAATTAAAAATTATGGGGTATTGACTTTATTATCTTAAGCCAAATTAATTGAACCTTATTCTGATAACTTTATTTATATACAAAAACACTTGGTTAGGGTGTGTTTACGCCATCTCAGGTTATGCCATTTATCACTTACTTAAATAAGCCCATATCACAACCAAATCAAAGCCTTTTCTATACTTCCAGAAGTTGTCCTCATAATATTAATTGATACCACTTATAATAAAAAATCTAAAGCAACGCTGCAAAGGCAGCCCTACTATTTGATTTATATTGCTGTTTTAAAAAACACTTTTTCTATATGTATTTTATAACTTATCTATACAGGGATACCATAAACGGCTCTTGTCAATAATATTTTAGTGGTTTTAATATGTATATTGGTTTACATCATTTCAATTTACATAATTTCAAATTCCACTAAGTTTCACACCACCCAATTCATTTGATAAATACAATGTATAGGAGAGAATAAGAGGAAATTACCTATTCCATCACAATACACTATATCATTTCCCCAATCTTAATTCTTGCTTTCTGCTTTAAAATCTGTTGTTTCACAGAAAAAATCACTTAAATATAAAATGAGAGAAAGCTTAAACTAGTTTTTTGGGCTTTGGTGCTAAGAAAAATTAGCTCATATTTAAAAAATATTAAAAGCCAGTGAATTTATACTGATTAACAATAGAATTGGATCCACCTCTATTTCATTTACACCTGAGTTGCTTTTGCTTACTGCTAAAGCTTTGAAAACCACTTTAAGAAAATTTGCATACATTTTTTTTTATCTCATCTAAACTTCTGGGTACTCTTTAGCCCCAGTTGTATAATGCCAAGTATATACTTCTGGGTACTCTTTAGCCCCAGTTGTATAATACCAATTATATACTTCTGGGAAGTATATGAAACAAGATAAAGGGGAAAATTAAGAAGAGAATGATACTTTATTGGTATGAGTTTAGAATATTATTTATTATTATTGAAAGCCACATGCTGTACATGTATATCATGGTAGTCATGAGGGTTGTCTAGGTAATGTTCTATTTAGGAATTGAAAGTTTTTATCTCTGTATAAGATAAGCGGCTGATAATAGTGCCATCAACTTACTCACTAATCAGGGAATCAATTGGGGAATTACTTCCCCAAGAGGGAGTAATTGTAGATTTTGCAACACCGCTATATAAATAAAGATCACTGAAGAGTAGGAAGTAAGCTAAATTTCTGGTTACTTGCCTGACTTATATATTTTAGCTTCAATTTTTTAAAACTTACTTTAGAACTTGTTTCTCTTTGAATTTTTAAAGGTTGCTATAAAATTACCTTTAAACTTTAAAATTTAAGCTCCAATTTTCTTGCAAGTTTTTATTATTATTTTAAAATCTTACCTTTTTGTTTTACCATTTAAATCTCCTTTCTTCTTAGAATTTAATTCTTTTGTTTCTCTTAGAGTTAGATTCATAAGATTAGTTTTCTCTCTCAAAGATTTATTCAATGGAATTAATAAATCAGCAAGCTGATGATTTACTTTCAGCTATGTTAAACTTTAAAGCAGATGCTTATAATTTTTTAAAAAAGTATGCCCATGAAAGCTTCCCCAGTATAGACATACCTTTAGTTTCCACCCAGAATCAAGTAAATACCTTGTTTTATGTTGTTATTCTAGGTGATTTACACACTTTATCTCTGAGTTTATTTTTACCCCCCAAAGGGAGTAAGTAAGTGTGTGCTACTCAACCAAATAAGACCCAAGGACTTGCACATTGACACACTTAATTGCTGCATGAGGCAGTTTCACCCCCTCCCAAAAAAACACTTTATCTCATTATCTAACCAGCTATAATCTTTTAGCAATTGTAATCAAGGTCCTTTTTTGAACTTTACCTACTTTTCTCTAACTTTTAAACTTAAATCCAGTGGCTTTACATGCTTTAGTCTATAACCTTGTTCCCTTTTTGGTAAGGCCTTACAGGGGTTCTTAATGCTCTTATTCTGCTAGACACATCCCCTGGATTTTTTAAGCCTGTGTGCTTAAGCTGGCACTTTCAGCTAAATAGGACCTGCAGTGGGGCAGAGATTTGGGGATAGTAACAGCCAGCATCCAAGTGATGGGGTTTTTATCCATCTATGCATTGGATCAAGGACTAACCAAAGCCTAGGTTTTAGGTTCCCTCCAGGAGATTTTAAAAGTAAACCAGGATTCAACAGGGTAACCAATTCCAACCCAAAGGCAGCTAGGTTGGGAGCTTAGGAGATCATAAAGTTGACTTGGTAATGAAAGCTGGACATTGAGGGACAGATATGGCTTCAATATTGAGCTTAACAGAGGACCTCTCAACACTGGCTCCCAGGGAAGCTGCATTTGGGGGAATTGGGGATCAAACTGGGACCCTACTCCCAACGTCCAGCTATATCATGATTGATGATTGAATTCACTGGATCATACACAGAAAACTGATCATGAGACTGTTGATGAGGGGTAGAATTAATAGAATGTACAGTTTTTATCAACATGCATCATAAGCCACAAAGGAGATCTCAGCTCTTGGGAGAAGAGAAAAGATAGACTCTGCATATACTCTAGGAATCAAATCAGGTTTCTGTCCATTATAGGATTGCAACATCATAATAAATTATTAGCTAAATCTTCACTTCCAGCTATAGTCAGTCCACTTGGCCAAGAACCCCTTAGCCCTAAGCTTATGAACCCTGTCTGATAAATGATTAAATATTGCACAAACTGAACGCTTTGGTGGCTTAGATAAATCAAATCAAACCCAGCAGGTGAATTCTTAACCAGGATGGAGGCAGCTGTAACCAGTTTTGATGGGCAGTTCTACTCAGCTCACACAGCCCTTTCCCACTTTTCTGGTTCCAGCTTCACAGCTTTACTACTTGGGACAAGCCATTCCCAGAATTATGGATGCAGCGGTGAGATATAGGTCCAAGTTGTCAACATTTCTCATGCCCCATCTTCTCCTCAATCAGCTCTGCCTACAAGCTAGTTTACCAAATTCTTCCTTTATTAAACTTCCAGCCACACTTTACTCACCTATTGGAGAGGAAGGAGGACTTCTGGTTAAGAGAGCTTCCTATAGATGCATAAGCTTCTAAAGGAGGCAGATATTTAACACTCTTTCAGAAAGGTCATTGGATGTGATAATAGGTAAGACATTGCAGCAGGGGATAAAGGGCTACTTACTGGTTTGGCTAAATTCTGTTTAGATCCATAAGTGAAGGACCAGGGTTGATTGATCAAGCCATATTCATGAACCTTCTTCCAACCCTGCCTATGAGAGCTTCTGTTATAATAATAGGAAGCTAGTAAATCAAGGCAAAGCCTTGGGTCAAGAGAGGTCTATTGTATTACATCAATAACAACTTTAGGATGTACATAATCCTGGTCTGGGCTAAATTGCATTTGGGATAGCCGGTTAGTGAGAAGAAGAGATGGATATCTCTGGAGATCCATCAACATTCTTACAATGCCTTGGGGTTAGGTCAGGATCACAATGCTATATAGACCCCCTACATTTATCACAAAAATGCATATTTAATCTCATCAACTTACTTTTAGGCATCACCATTCTTTGTGGTTGCCCTATAATAAACAAGGACTAGTTTTTGTTATTGATGGCATTTAGGGATCTTCCATACTCAAGCCCAGGAAAATCCGCTTCCCTATAGCTACAATCCAAGGCCTAGTTATTACGCTACCCCCCAGAAGACTTCTAGTATCTGTATCACAGAGTCCAGATCAAGCACCATTATAATCAATTATTTGATACTACTTCAGCTTTGATGCTTTGATACCATCACAGCAACAGGTGCAGCAAGATAGAGCTTAACTGCTTTAGGTTATCAGAATAGGGAGGGGTATCTTCCATAGAGCTCACAGAGAAGTTTTCCCAAAGAATCACTCATTGAGTCATCTTCCCAGGGGAAAACTCTGCTTATAAGAACCAGATTACCTGGGCCAGCATCACAGAATATTGAGGGTATGTGGAGAAAGCCAGGGCATCACCCAGCAACACAGAGCAAAAATAGTGAATGCAGATGTAGGTAACACCCCATACCTGGCCAAGATTACCTTGGAGTGGGGCTACCAAATCTACCCAGCCAGTTTCACATGGATTGTGATAGGGCTTAGGAGGCAGCTGGGTACCAAGTTTCCTATAATCAGGATGGTTTACTGATGGCACCCCAAAGCCCGTCTCCAACCAATTCCTAGTATTGGCAGCATGGGAGGAAGCAGAAACCAGGGCTGGGTAGCAAGCTATCCCGGCCCACCCATATCTAAACAGAGTGCTGCTGGGTACCAGCCAACTCTGCTAAGAGGGGGTGAGATCTTGGTTTCTGAGGCAGCCAATCAGCCAGCTAACCAGGCCTACCCGCCGTTTATATGATCCTAAGATTAGTTTATCTCCCTTCCAGGTGTGGCTAGCCACTATCAAAGATTAAAAAGTTGTTCAGATTCAGAAAGTTTTACATATTGACTTGGAGTGTGGATGGGTAGAAAGGTGTTATAGGTACTAGGAAAGGGGTTAAAATGGTTGAATTAGAGAAGTAATATGACAAGGGTAAAGAAGAGGTTCTGAGGAAGCCTCAGAGTAAGTGCAGGAGTAAGTGTTCCATGACATGGGGCATACAGTTTAGTTTGGGGTGGTGGGGAAGCTGATTGCCCTTAACCTTAACTGATCAAAAAATCCAAAAATTTTATTCATTGCAGGGGGCTGCAAAGATGTTGGGTTCATGATGGGGCAACTGATGAGAGAGCTTCTTGTGGGAACTATGGGAATTTGACAGGATGTTTGTGGATTCAAGATAGTCGGTTAGTGGAGAAAGGACCATGGTAGTAGCAGGTGGGTCTGGTAAATAATGGGTTAAATAAGGTACTTGGGTTGATCCCAACAAGAGAAAATGTCATCAAAATTGTTGGTGATGATATGGCATTTCTCTAGCTACTGTTTAATAAAGGTTGTACTTGAAGCTTTAAATTGGCTTCAATAAGTTGAATTTAATTTTCTTAAGAATGATGTTGTTGGGATGAATGGGGTGCTAAAAGTTACTGAGAGCTAGAAGCCCCTGTAGAGAGTGCCAGTTTGCTAGGTTGTGGTTCTCCTAAGGTGAAGCAAGAGTGATATAGAAAAAGAAATTTGATTTGAGGGGTTATAGGCTCAAATGTAGGCAGGGGGACAGCTTTTAGGAATGATTTGAGGGTATGTTGCTTTAGGGTTATAGAATTTTAATGCTGTGTAGAACTTCTTCAAGTCTGACAACTAGTAAGGGTGTATAGAGAGGTTGATCTTATCAAAACATACATTTGAAAGGTATTGATAAAAAGTTGGCAGATGGCTTAATATCCAGATTGATGGAGCTGTGGTACTTAGATGCGAGGGGGTTAGTAAGCAGCATTTGAAATGCACCCCAATCTGTGCCAGAGTATTGTGGATACTCGATTTCGATAACAGAGCTTGAGCTCCTCAAAACGCAATGTGATGTTGGATTGTAATGGGTACCAATCGATGTCAGATACACATTGGAATCCACGGCGGTTGGCCTTGCAATGGGTGGACAAGTAAAGTTTATGGAGGCTGTTAAGCTTGCTAGGGGATGTTATAAAAGGATTGTTAAATAGAGGAGCTTTCTGTAGTGATATTGGTTGGATTTGAGGAGCTGAAAGCATGCCAAGGGGAATTCCAAGGGGTGATGATTCGTTTACTGGGTTTAAGTGAAGGAATATAAAGTTATGGTTTAAACCTTTACTATGCCAAACTGGTGGTTAATGTCTTGGTCGTTTAACTTGGAACTCAGAGCTTCGAGCGGGATCCACATGGGTTGAGGTTAGGGCTCCATCATTTTCACTAGGTATCAACTATAAATACTAGCTGAAATCCCTCTTTTGGATCAGTAAGGCTAGAATCATGGAGCTCAAGTTGAGGTTTGCATGTTATTTGAGATGTTATGAACGTTTTTGCTAGGCAGTGGTCAAATGCAGATACTGAGAATTGAGCTAAACTAGATTTTTTTGGTTTTCGTGTAATGAATTTTAAATACCTTTTTATTAAAAAGAAGGCAGTGAACCATCGCGAGTATGGGATCTTTATATTGTAATGTAGGGATAGTACCAAGCATCAATAACTTGTTTTCGAGCCGGGGGAATGCATCTGATGTACTTAGCCAAATGGGGTATGGTTTTAATCGCATCGATTCTACGGTGTTGGTTTAGCATTTATATTGATGGTGGTAATTTAATTTAGCCGTATCTCTTGTCTGGAGTAATTAGTCAAGATCTTTGTTTGGCAACAATTTGTCAAAGTAAATTTACTTAGGGCAGGTTTATATCTCAAAGGATCTCTTACCGCGTGGTTGGATTGGGATGAACGGCCGAATTCCAGACTTGACTTCATTAGCCTCGTGCACGGAACAATCGTATTGGAACGGAGGATGATCTTAAACAAGGTTTCCTAATTAGGCAAGCAATTCATTTCGTTGCCTGTTGGGGAGGATATGGGATCCAGACTCAGCAAAAGTTGGCGGCGATTCCGAACCCAAAGTTGGTTAGTTCCAAGGCCCAAGCTAATGGATGAACGAGCGAAGCGGCTGATTGGCTGGGACTTCCGGGAAAGGGGCGCGTTTGTCATTCCAAGGATTTCTGTGATGATCTCAGTTATCGGCGGTATAGTTTCAGGGGAAGTAAGACAAATTTTATGAGCAGGGCATGAAATGGATATGTTTTGATCTGCATGAATCTAGATCAAAGAACATACATAAACCTATAAATAGAGGTCACTGTATCCTTTAATAGCCATGTTTGCCTTTTATACGTGCTGCCTGTTCGCGCTATTCCAACTTTGCTCTTGTCAGGAGCTGCCCGGGGGCTTGGGGACGCTGTTTGGAGCAATTCATGGATTCTTTCAGCTCCGCCATCTCATCTCTTCCGTCAATGAGCAAGAAGCCATGGGGAGGGTTGGTAGACGTTCTTATCCACTCCGCTATCCCCGCATTGATCATGGCATCACATCAGAAGACATGGAGTCCCTTCTACAGCACGCTTTCCTTGCAATGTGCAATGTCGACCAAGTCCAGACGGGAAGATGCTTCTGCCGTGACAAGTTTTCACAAGCAAGGATATTCACGAATTCAACCCTTGAAGCCCAAGCCGCTGTGGCGGTCGATGCTCGCAATCAACTGATTGTTGTTTCGTATCGCATGTCCGTCGGGGAGCGGAATTGGGAGACAAACTACCGCACTCGGCTGGTCAGACATCCCTCCCTACAGCCCCAGCACAAGGTTCACCAGGGACACTTGGAATACTTCCAGTCGCTTCACCCAAGAATGGAGCCTTTCGTCCTGGCCCTTCTTAAGAATCCAAAGTACCGCAACTATAAACTTCACTTGACAGGATACAGCTTGGGCGGATCTGCCGCCGCCATCGCCCTGCCGGTTTGGACTCGAGCCATCCGAAACCACCGCCTCATTAACCGAGCGCAGCTGTACATCTACGCCGGCACCCGACCAGGCAATGTCGAGTTTGCCCGCCACCTAGAGTCGATGAGGGTGCCGATTCTGCGTTATGCCAAAAGGGGCGACGTCATCCCTCACTTCCCTGACCAGAACCTGGGCTACAGCCAAGTTGGACAGGAGCTTTACGACGACAACCTGCTCCCCATCTTCAAACGAGACCTCATCCAGTGCAACCGCAGCCTTGTGGAGGACAGGGACTGCTCCTTGGCAGACTCATTCTTTCTGGCCACCCACCACATGACCCCATTTCAAAAGCCCCTGCCCCTCCTCCCCTTCTGCTAACCCCAAAGCGAAATAGACTGGATTAATGTAAATATTTATAATCAATTTAATACACGATTACAAAATCCTTAGCATACTCTCCCCAGAAATCACTTACCAAGTATAAAATACCACTAAAAAGGGGATCTCAACCCCCAAGTACAAACAATCCCCTTTCCACCAATCACACCCAATATCGACTTAGGATAAGGAGCCCATCTAAATACAACCAATCTTTATAGACCCTCAAAAAAGCCCCGAATCCACATCAATAGATAATCATACTTTCCCTCCACCTGATCGACCTGCCGATTAAGCGAGACCTAAACTCCCCACCAAATGAACAAAATTGCACCTCATCCCCTCGTTAAAAATAGCTAACCCCCACCAATATAAATATCCACTGTAAACCCAACCTTCCAAATCCCGACTTGCACGGTTCGCTAGCAAGCTTTATTCCCAGCCAGCCAAATCCACCCCTGGGAACAAATACCATACGAGGTCTATCTAGCTGGGGTCCAAATCGTCAACAAAGCTTGCCGGTACCCGTTCCACTTCTTAACATCAAACATATATCAATAGAACCATATGTTATATTAGGCAGCAGCGCCCATGTCAACAGTGGCCATGTCGACACCATAGTAAAGTGATAATTCGACTTTCAATCATGCTGTCTTCTGGATGTCAACACCTTTTTAATTAACGTGACACTTTATCCTGAACATTTTCAATACAGTAGTTTTAAAAGCTATGGCAACAAGCAAAAATACTTCAGATTTAAACAAAATCCAACTCTCAGGTTAAAATATACACTCTGTTAATAGGGTTTATTGGCGTTAATGGGCAAAATGGGTCAACACAGCAATGAAGGGCTCACATGGAAAGTGAAACCATTTAAAATACAATCCGAAATACATTGATTCACAAACAAAATGATGTGAGTTGACTTTCGGTGTACATACGTTTACTATGTGAATTGGTGACAAAATACACCCAAGCATGGTGTGTCAAAACTCAATCCAAAAACAAAACACAATAGCAACTCACTATGTAAACAAAATCACTCAATCAGTTTGTGCAATGGGTTGTAATC
This sequence comes from Entomophthora muscae, assembly GCA_014839935.2. Taxonomy (NCBI): domain Eukaryota; kingdom Fungi; phylum Entomophthoromycota; class Entomophthoromycetes; order Entomophthorales; family Entomophthoraceae; genus Entomophthora; species Entomophthora muscae. The sequence continues at coordinate 110,842 of QTSX02005898.1, read as the reverse complement.
AAGAATGATACCAAGGTATCTAAAACAAGACACAAGATCTGAAACCTAAATTTTAAAAATATTGTGTTGGTTGCTTAATTTGGTGTAAAATATGGGAAAATGAGTGGGAATTATTTTGGGCATTCTAAAATGGGTATGGTAAAACCAAAAACAACTAAGAAATAAAAAATCTATAATTGGGATATTGGGTGGGAAAAATATTAATTGAATATCCATAAACAGATAAAAGCAAAAATTAAAAATAGGGAGTAATTTAATTAAGTTTTATTTAATATTTTATTAAATTCTCAAAATGGAAGGAACACAGCAACAGACTACCATTGCACCTGTTGTGCGCTGCAGTTGTGGTCGCCCCCGCGGGTCAAAGAATAGACTTAGTACAACACAAGTGCCTACTCAGGAGGGAGGCGGGAGAGGAGAGTTCCATAGTGACGCTGCACTGACACAGCTGGTTCAAGGAGCACAAGCTTCTAGGGTGCGGAGCATAAACCCTCAGGTCCCAAAGCTGACTCGGAAGCCCGCTAAGGTTACCACTACCAAGAAAGTTAGATACAAGGAGGTAGAACTTACTTTGTATGTGTTTGACGTTGTATACCAGCAAGAGTTGGTCCCGTCAGCCATTCTGGAGAAGGTGAAGCCTGTAATTGATACTAGCTACAAGCCCTACGTCAGTGATGGCAATCAGGAGAAGGACAAGGAGCCCAAGTTCTACCAAACCGATGAGGGACAGTTAGTGCTAAAGAAAGTTGCTGCGTTTTACACCAAGGTGCCCATGCTCTGTGTTGTGCCCAACACCAACAAGCCAATCCCTACTGCTAAAAAGCCTGCTCACAAGCGCATTCCTGACATTAAGCACATCATCCTTCTCTGGCTCATGCGGGAATCTGGTGATTACAAGGCGGCTGCAGCTCTTGTTGGGGGTGGATCCCAAGTACACCTCAAAGACCTTCAACAAGTTCATTGATACTGGCCAAGTCCTTGCCGCAGAGAAATCCTTGCGTGTTTCCACCATGCTCACCAAGGAGCAAAAATGGGCAATCCACCAGTGGATCACCCGGGACTGCCATTTTGAACTGGCAAATATACAGGCCATGGTCAAGTCTGCTTTTGGGATTGAGGCCTCAATTTTCTTTTACTACCATCTGGTGAAGGGGATGTGCTTTTCCTGGAAAAAGCTTGGGGTATCTCCCTACAACAGAAACAGCCCAGCTAATATCAAGACCCAGAAAAATTACGCTGAGGTGTACACTGCCCTCAAAGCCAAGGGGACAGTCAAATTTTACTATATTAACAAATTGGCATTTGCCTTGTTGATGCGCAATGAGTATGGGTATATCCCCAAAGGCTCCAATGACAGGATGGCTCAGCGTGCTGCAGTCCGCACCACAGCATACTCAACAGTGGCTCTCCTTGGTCCAAAGGGGTTGAGCTTTATCAAATGATATTGGGTTCTCACAACAGCCGTACCTTCTTGTCATTCCTCTAATTGGTTCAGGAGCACCTGAGGCGCACAAGCCCGGGCTTCACCAATGTGATTGTGTTGGACAATGTTGATCTCCACAAGGTGGCTGACATTCTCAAGGAATTCCCAATGATCAACACAAGCATTGCAGTGGGCCCCCAGCAATTGGCCACGGCAAATTTGCGCCTTCTCTTCCTCCCTGCCTATTTGCCCTTCCTAAATCCCATTGAGAAAGTCTTTGGGTGGCTCAAGCAAGTTGTCAAGCAAGGAACCCCAACAGGGACCAAGGACCTGTTTGATTTGCTGCAGGCCGGGATCCATACCCTCCCAGCTGAGACCGTGGCCAAATTCTATGGCCACGCTGATTTGTTCATCCCTGCATGCCTAGCCAAACTGCCAATCAATTAAAGGCTTAGTGTGTCCAATTTTTTATATTCTCTAATTTACTATTCAAGATTTATTGATTATCATTTTATATTTATATGGTTCCATCCCGCAATCACATTCAGAAGATCCATCAATAGATGTAAGTGATTTATTTATTTTATTATATATTATTTAATATGTCATCTGAGGTTATCCCAAACGCTTGATACTGGATTATACAAATATATTTATATCACTTTTGTCAAATAAATATAAAATAGTCTTATAAAAATTAAACATAAATTTTAAGGTTAAAATTTATTTTCTTACTGTATTATTTTATACTTTTATGAAACCCATTTCTGCAATATATTTTGCAAATCTTGTTTGCTAAAATATTAATTGAAAAATTATTTATAATATAAAAATATAGTAGAGTATAAATATATTTATTGATATAGAGATAAAATTAAGTGCGCCTATAATGGGTTCAGCGGTATGTACCCACCCCGCAATAGAGGTGGTGCACAACCTCTACCGCCACACTGTGGACAGTGGATACACCCTTATTAAAGTATTTGCGCCTGCTGGTAAAAGGAAGGATGGTTAGGTGGGAATGGAGGATCAGCTTTTCTGGCAGGGCTGCAAACCCAAAGATGCCAGCCAGGACCAGGGCGTCCTGGATGATGTGCTCTACCAAGTCATACCCAGGGGGGACCTTCTTCCTGTCCAGTGAGAGCCTGGCCTTGTTGACCCCAAGAAGGACCTTTTCTAGGTCCTCTACACTGGCGCTCATCCCAAAGAGGAAAAGATACCCAAGGTAAACAACAAGGTGAAGCCTTTGTCCAGCAAAGGCTTCTGTAAACTTGCAAAATTTGTTGTATACAGCGCTAATCTTCTTCTCGTGCTTGGTTTTGGCAAAGGTCAGCTCTATAGCTGCAGGGACCCCCGTCTTGTTGGCACTCCAGGCCAGCCCAAAGTCCGCCAGGAGGATTTTTGTCTTCTTTATGGCTGTTGCATCTGCAACAGCCAATTTTGACACCGCACGCCTAAAGTTCTCCAACAGGTAAGAGATGGTATGCTCCACTGGGAAGCAGAAGCAAGCAGCCGCATGAGCCCGGCCCATCTCCTGTATATTCTTGAATGGGAGTGTTGCCAGGATGTCCCAAACAAGCTCAATGGAGTTTACATAGTAAACTCCACTGAGGTTAACCAGATCCAGGCAGACCAGTTGAGCGTCCTTGTAGGCAGTAACTGCCCACTCAGATGCCCCCTCACCAGCAAAAGCCCAGCCAATGCCTCCCTGGACATCAGGAAGATACCATAGATCCTGTCTTCAAGCTCCTGCAAGACAGGGGGGACAGAAAAAGCTGTTTGGCCACATAAGTGGCGTAGTTGGAGTAGAAGGTGGGGGGGACAAAAGGAACCAGGACCCAGCGGGGTTCACCATCAACATCTAAAAAAAAGGTAAGTATTTAAGAATTTTTATTAATTATAATTTTTTAGGTTACCTTCTTGGGTTTCTTCCTTACCGGCAGCTTCAGCCGGCTTTGCCATTCTTGGCGCAAGCAATTGCGCCGGCAATTTGGTATCCCCTGCCCTGGCATGCTTGGCAGGTTTGAGGTGGGCATACATCTCCAGGTCATCAACCTGACAGACGGCGCAGAAAGATTGTATGCCTTGAACTGGAGGCCCTCAACCATAGTTTTTTGAATATTTAGTAAGCGCTCAATTGTCTTCTCTGGGGTGTCTGGCATTTTTGACATTAGTGCCTTTGTGGACACCCTGTCAATTTTTTCCCCAATGAGGATGGCAGACTTCACTTTGGCTTTGACCTTGCTGTCAATGTCCTTTATTTTGGCAATTGCCAAGTAAAGGTCCTTCAGAAGCTTTTCCAATTCTCTCATTGATTTTTTACTAACCTTTCCATATGTTTTTATAGCTTTTGCCCCAATAAATTCTGTATTATTTTGATACTGCTGCCTCTTTGTTTATTCCTTTTTGTTTTCCCATTTATTACATTATCACATCTTTTTACCCATTGTGTATATGTTTTACGCTCATCTTGATATGTATTGTTTGCTTTGTGTTGGCATTGTTTCCTTGATTACCATATTATTTTTGGCGCTTGACATAGCCCCTTGTGAAAATAGTAACAACAATTTGGTGATCAGCTAAATTTGAATTAGAAAATTATAGTGTTAACTGCTTTTAGATAAAGTTGTTACTGATCCAAATTCAAAACCTTAATGATAAACTTTAAGCCAATCAGGAGCCAAGTGATAAAGTGATTGTTGTGACATAAAGTGTCATTCAATGATTCTTTGATGCATGTGTGCTAATTAATATGATTGTCTGGATGTTTTACCATTGTACGCCATTGCTGCTGTGGCAAGTTGTTGATGGACTAGTGCCCAGTCAGCTGCTGGGTTAGCACTAGTCCATCAACAACTTGCCACAGCAGCTATGGCGTACAATGGCAAAACATCCAGAAAATCATATTAATTAGCACACATGCATCAAAGAATTATTGAATGACCCTTTATATCACAATAATCACTTTATCACTTGGCTCCTGATTGGCTTAAAGTTTATCATTAAGGTTTTGAATTTGGATCAGTAACAACTTTATCTAAAAACAGTTAACACTATAATTTATAATTCAAATTTAGCTGATCACCAAATTGTTGTTAATATTTTCACAAGGGGATGTGTTTAATGCTAAAAATAGCAGTTCTGGATCTAGATACATGGCATAGTAAATATATGATTTTATAGAAATAAGCTGAACATAAAGAATATAGCCAACTATAAACAAAGAGAACACAAACAAATGAAATTCAAAATAAAGATAATATAAATAGAAATTTTTCGGGGCCAGGGGGTTTATTGAGGCGGGGAAGAGTGATGCCTAGTAGGCAGAATGGCGCAGGAAGGAAAACGTAGAGGCAGTACTGGCCTGGGGGGTCTGGGAATGGATAGGTTGGGTTTGCGGGTGGGTGGCGGGGGTGGCGGGGGTGGAGGCAGGAGGATTTTGCATGATGGCTGCCATATAACGCTTATTGTATTCCTCATCAGTCATTGGCTGGATGGGCTGGTAAGTGGCAGTGGCCCAAGGTGGAAGGCGCTTATCCTTATGTGATTGGTTGCCCATTTTCACATGGAAAACCATTTGCGCAAACAAGTCAGCCACCATTTGATGACCAAAGAGAAAATTGTGATCAAGGACCCCAAGATAGAGGTTGTTGAAAGCCTGAGGGCAGCGCTCCTGGAGTGTATCTTCAATATTAAAGAACACAACATCTGCCAGATGGATGTTGATGTGACCAGCTGGGTATACTGAGGCCTGGTGCCTGCGTTTCTGGATGGCCTCAATGGCAGTGGAGCTACCCTCCATCTGGTGGCTCAAGAAAACCTGGTATTTGGAATTTGAGCCATCCCAGGAGTCAAGCATTCCACTGAGGATGTGACTGTATGAGTACCCATCAATGAAATCAGGGTTTGTCCAATAGTAGACAAAACCCTTAGCTGAAACAGCCAGAAATGCACCAATGAGTGTCCCCTTCTTGACCTTATTCCTTCTATTCTTGGCGGCGGCTTTTCCTTGCTCACCAAAATTGTCAAATGCAATCAATAACTTGTAGTACTAGACAAACATGATGTCATCTGTTAGACTTGTCAAGCATCTGACCAGGGTTGATTTGATTGCAGTGTCATATGGGGAATCCTCAGCGCCATCCCATTGGTTGCCGGCAAAATTTTTAAGAACCCTAATTGAAGCCACCTATCTGTGCATCCAGAGCTACACCATGCGCTCAGACACCCAAATGCCATGGTGCGCAAGTTGCTTCTGGACCTGGGTCAAGGGAAGCTTGGGGTCCCACTGAGGGAGGTCAAGCATTATTGGGTATGCCTCATTGATCTGGGACTCTGTGGCCTTCTTTGGCTTCTTGGCTGTCCCAATCAGATTCCCCCTCGTTCATCAGGTTGTTGAATTCCCGCATAACAGTAGCCCGGGTGAATTGTAATTGGCTGGCTATCTGATCCCAGGACAGACCCTGCAGGTTGAGTGTCACAATTTCCTGAAGAATTTGGGCAGTGATTATTCTGCGTTTGGGGCGCTGGGCGGCGGGAGCTGAAGCCTGATTGGCTGAGGGGGGGCAGGTTGGGCGGTGGCAGAAAGTTGTTCCAAATCAAGGTTGCCATCCTGATTGGTTGGTTGACAGGCAGCTTGTGCAGGGGTGGGTGTGGGAGCAAGGGAAGAGCTAGACGCTAAGTGACTCTCAAACAAGTCAAAGCCATATGTGTGAGAGAGGGGGGCTAAACTAACTAAGTTTGGCTCCCATCCCGGTGAGACAAACCACCAGGATGCCGCCCAGTGGAGAACTGGGACAGCCGCTCAGAGAGGGGACCACAGAGAGGACACAGGGGATAGCTGAGGGAAATAGGCATTCAGTCCCATCAACACCAAACCAGTGAGCAACCAGGGCGTACAGGTGGGGGTGGAGGAAGGCAACACAGGAGCGCGCAAAGGTACTGAATTTCTCACTTCTGGGTTGAGAAAGAATAGCCTTGTTGCCTCCTCACCTGCAGGAGCAAGAGAGGTATGGACAGCATCCTCCAAGTCCAGGTTGTTGCAGGTCAAGATCTTCACCACGGCCTCCCCAGAGAACAGGAGACCATTGGGGAGGTTTAGGAGGCTGGAAGGATTCTCACCCACAAGCCAAGAAGAGGAGGCAATTTTTGACCACAAATCTGGTGAATTCAACCATAAAAGCAGCAAGAATGGGGCCAGGGGAAAACACAACAAATTTTATGACTGGGAGTATCATTTTTAAATTCCCTGCAAAATTTGGTAAAGGTAGGGAGGCTTACTATAAGAAAAAATAATAATAAACTGGCAAGCAGGTGAACCCACAAACAAGAGGCCAGGTGAAGGTGATAGGAAGTCCTTGTACGTCTTGGCAACAGGCTTGCACATATTCCTGGTAAAAATTGAGAGTGAAAGCAAGTTCAAAACCAGAAAATTAAAGAGAAAATTCAAAATAAAGTAAGTAGTTATAAGGATTTTAACTAAATATTTAAAGTTCAGATGTGTGCTTTGAAACCAAAAGCAAAAACAAGAGCAGCTATACGCTCAAGCTTGTTCCAGGGGTTCCAGAGGAAGGAACAGGTTCAAACCGGGGCAGATAAGGTAAGGTTAAAGACAATGGCTAACACTTTTAACACTTTTAGCCAAGAGGATCCAACCAAAGATCCAGTCTCTTTAAACTTGAAAAAATATGTATTAAAACCCAAACTTTAATAAATTGGAGAATTGACAAGCAGGGGACTCAAAGTCCCCTGGTATTGTTAAAAGGGATGAGTTGTCAGGTAGTGATCACATGACCTCAAGTGTTGCATCTAATTGGGCCATGGGAGAAATTTTGCTGGCCAGGGCCAGGGGGACTGGAGGGTTTCAATGTAATTTCTGCAACCCCCCTGATTGGCTGGAAGATATCCCAACCATTTCAGATTTAGTTGACTTTATGGTTATTGATAGGGCCCCATTTGATTGGGCGTTCCTGATTGTCTTTAAAAGAGGACAATACCAAGCTAATAAATAGTCCAAATTAACCAGTGTTTCTTCCCAAGCTGGGGCAACTAAAGCCGGGGGTTCTGCGGGGTATTCCAACACAAATCTTTCATCCACTGTTTTGAGCTAAATCATTGAGTGAATTTAGTGGTTTTGCTGGACTTTGAGCGGTCTTTTTTATGCAACAAGGAAATACATTCCTATCCAAAGCCAAAGGGGGAGTGAATTTACAATATGGGTCAGGGGACAGTAACAGGTCAACTTCCTTGTTACCCGCCTCAAAGGCTTGGGTGTAAACAGGTGCCTCCACGTTCTGAGTCTTGCCTCCATTGAAGCTGGTCTGGCTGCTGCTGGCTTGGCTGCTGGTGCAGTTGAAGATGTTGCTTGTAAAAACCATTGTAAAAAACCTAGGATAAAATCACTAAAAGTAGAAATTTTAAAAATTAATAATTTATTTTTATTATAATCTCAAGTCCATATTTGAAATGTTCTCAAAACCTTTTCATACAAATCTGGAGCCATGAAAATGGATAAAATGCCTCTGTTCCTAAATTGGATAGCTGTTGATTGGCTGTTAAATTGATATTTTTCTATTTTAGACTGCTCATACTACACATCTTGTGTGAGTTCATTTTGTTTTGTGCTTGTATAATCTTGCTTCTAGATTGCTCAAGTTTTGTTTCACTTTAGTTCTTCTGTTGGTGCCTCATATGAATCCTGATTGGATTATAATATACTCCGGAACAGCATCCATCCATTTCACTTTTTGTGTCAGTTCATTTTGTTTGTGGTTTGAACTACACTGCTTGATGTTTGCTTTAATTTTGTATAATGGGTTAGTGAAATTTTGTTTTTGGTTTGACAGTTAATTTATTAACCAAAAATATTTAAATTAATTGAATCCTGAATCTTGCGCAACTTGGATTTTGTTTAAATCTGAAATCATTTTGTTTAAATCTGAAGTATTTTTGCTTGTTGCCATAGCTTTTAAAAATACTGTATAAAAAATAATTAAAGGTGATATATTATACTAAAATGACCTCAGAGAGTTCAAAAATGTAATAAAAATTACCATGATCAATAAGAATAAGGAGATACAAGAAAGTATTTTTCGATTTACTATATAGATTACACTCTTTATTATAAAAATATTTTTATTCCCATAAAAATTAAAATTCCAACAAACCAAAAATAGAGATACTTAAAATATTGTAACAAGTACAAAATATGATAAAATTATAATCTTTATTTATTATGCTTTATACAAGCACAGCTGTGAACATGCTATAATTTACATATAAATTGACAAAATATAACATATTTCTTACAAAACCACATTGCAACTTACCATTTATACCTAAAAAATTAGTACAATATAAATAAATTAAAAGTTTAAAAGTAAAAATACAAATACAAAGAAAAGTAAGGTTTGGTGGGCTGATTGAAACCACCAGCATGTGGCAGAAATCACAGGATAATAAGAAGCTGTCTCCATGTGGTAGGAAATTACCCACTAAATCCATATAGAGTTAATGATTAACCACCAATGCAGCTTCAGATACTGTTTTGTGAAATTTCCAAATGAGATACTAGGGTTAAGTAAAATAATTAACTCCAACCAAAAAAAGCCCTAGATAAATGGCCTGCAAGAGAATCAGAGTGTCTTTAGCATAAAATTCAGGACATTGGGATGCTACCAATTCTCAGCTTCAGAAACAGTGGGGAAAACTCCTAAATTTGCGGGCATTGGATTAAAATTAGGCGGAGGCAGCAATAAGGTACCAACAGCAGGTCCCATCTTCCCATAATTATTTGACTAAGAATGAGATTACAGGAGATGTAGTTCAGAAAACCCATCACAGGATGCATTTTGGAATAAAGTTAGATAAGAGGATATTTTATTTTTATTGAGTAAATGTTTAGGAGGAATCAACTCTTAAGAGTTGAAACAGTGAAAATTATTCAATATATATCAAAATTTGACTAAGCAATACCGCCTGGAGCCTGGGCTCCTATTTCTTCCACATTGTCAAGTAAGTATCTGGTCCAGGTTGCAAAAAACCCTTGAATGGCCAACTTCTGATGACCATGCTCATAAATAAGATCATATTGGGTAGCCCTCAAATTACGTCAATTTATCAACATCGGCTTGCAAGGGGACTTTGGATTCAACTTGCAAACTGAAGCAGCTGTAACACATTTTCAATCAACTGTTTGATTCAAGTCTGCTAAATTGATCAAATTTTTTAAAGGTTTCCTGGCTTTCTGAGCCTTCTTAATTGGCCAAATAATTCCTGGCATTATAGAACTTACTGCAACAGGGACCACCATAAACCAAACAACTTGACCCCTCAAACAATCAAGGATTTATGCAGGTTAGAACCCCCAATCCAGTGCCAAGGACAGCCAGGGGAATCCTGAGATTGGAATAAGCAGGCTGATACTCCCCCATATCATCTAATTCACAAAAGGATGAATACCCCTAGAGGAATTGGGTAAGTTTTCCATAATCCAAGCTCCCTCAGATAACCCCATCCTTCACATGGTGGCTAACTAAACCCAAATAAATGATGACCTAAGCTTCCTGATTTGAAGCTATATAGGGTCTGGTACCTGAAACAGTCATTGTAGCTCCCATAATGCCAGATATTGTCTTTCCCAATTATAAAACCAAAGGAAAAAAGACTTGGCTCAAAAGTTACCAGAGTTGGATGATATAAACAAAGCTGTTGATAGGAAGTGGTTAAAAACTGCTTCAGTTCCAGTCAGAGATTGGTCTGTAAAGTTGAAGCTGGTTATGATGAGCTTGCATAATATCTTATTTGCTTGTTATCCAATTGTTACAGAAAAAGGGGTCTAGAAACTGAGGACTAAGGGGTTCTTTCTATCTGGGTAAGTTACAGATGGCAATGGCTGATTAGTGAGCCGTCTTTAAATCCAGGTGACAGTTTCAAAAATAGGAAAGTTGAGTCAAATTTTGGTATTTATGCAGGTTTTGGTTTCAATCAACTTAGAAGAGTTGATCCTTCATACAAAGTCTAATAAAGATGCTCTGAAATAAAATCCTATATCTCTAATTTATTTTAAGTTCCATAATACATCCCCTGCTGGGGTTCTTATGCTACCTTCTTGTTAACTTGATAGCTAATTGTGGTTTCACTGGCCACTAGGAAAATGTCTGGAAAGATCTGTCCCTGAACTCTCCCAATGTCAATTCAATCATGCAGAGATGGAGTCATAAGACATTCCTGCCTCCCAATGTCCCAAAAACTATTCTTATGACCCTTTGCTACTCTTTAAGGCACTTTGCCTTGCTGTGTTATGATTAGCATAAGTCATTCTTCTAAATCCAAAACTCACTTTTGAAAACTTCATTAAACAGGGTTTTAATCATATTTGGCTCATCTTTGATGATTTGAGGATATGGATCTTTATCTCACACCACTTTATTTCTGACATTGATATCCCACCATTTCTGGCACAGATCCAGGTACTGATATTAACCAATAACCAAGGGTTTGTAACTACACACTTAAATTCTGACACTAATTTTCCAGGAAAATAGATCCAACATCATGGCATCTTTTTTGGAATCTTAGATTAAAAATTTAATTGAAAATACCAATAATGATGATACAAGGATATATTTCTGTTCCTAGAAGAAGTGTTTAGGATTTAAGTGGGTACCAATTTTCAGAGAGGCTCAAGCTGCCTGCCAACTCTTTTGGGGGTTAATGAGGCCATGATAGAAGTTCACAAACCAAGGCCATTCATCAGAAAGCCCCTTCATATGTGAGCTGGAAACCCTCATGTTCACCCTAATGGAGCCTACTGTGGCATTTCAAGTGTGGTAATGTGCTTGGACCAGATTGATCAAGATGAACTGACTCCATGGGGACTTGGGAACTTTTTCCTAGCTATCAAGTGTCAAGGTGGCAACCATCAAATATACCATACACTTGGGATCTACTACTCTTCCCCATGGAGATCCTATATAGACAAGGCTCAGGCACAACAAGCAAGGTATTGGTAGGGATTCAACCTATCAGATTTAACACACCCATGCCAACCAATCCCAAAAATTATCCCATAATTTTGTTATACAGGGATCATTTTTTGGCTTAAAAGCTATCCTTAATTTTAAAGGTTAGATTTATTTACTACTCCAAAGGTTTTTGTAAATCTTCAAAAGTAAGACCAAAACAAGTTTTGGGATGGCTGGCCTGGAGTGAGCTTTATTCCTAGGGGTTATTAATGACCTCTGCCCAAGAATAAATGGGCATATGCCACAGATAATGCTATCCTAATGAGTCTGAAATGGCCTGGAAGAGACAAGCAGCAAAAGCCAAAGGCATATAGTATGGCATAGGATTTTGAAGTAATTTTTTTCAAAGCTATGATGTTAAGCAAAAAAAACTCAGATAAAACAAAATCAACTCATGTGAAAGCAAAATCAACTCAGATACAAAAAATAGACAGGAAGCCAAATCTACTGTTAATCAAGGTAAATTTATCAGTTTCTAATTTTGTTTGCATTTGACTTGATTTTGTTTACAGATGAATTGATCATGTTTTCATCTGAGTTTTTTTCTTGGTGCCATAGCTTTGAAAACTACTGTAGATGACTGGCTTAAATTTGGTCATTGATAGCAAGTGGGCTACACTAAGACGTGCAAAACTTTTCCAGACCCTCTGGATAGGGCCCCAAATGCTGAAAAATAGAAAACAGGAATTTGGGGCTTGTCCCCAGAATTAATTCATGACATCACTCAGTCTCCGCTATTTTCTCAAAGTTTGCCAACAAGAGCTAAATCTGAACATAATGATTTTGATTATATGCTTTATTTAGCCAAATTATCCCCATAACCATAACATTAGCTAATAAACTTGATAAATTATCCAAAGAAAAGTTTTGAGGTTCTTTACTATAGGCTTTAACTGATAGAAATAGAGCATTCTCTTTCATAAATCCCTGCACAGTTTCTTTCTAGGTGCAGCATCAGCTTTGCTGTGCCTTTAGCCTCTATACTGCTCTTTATGGCCTCTGAAGCCAAAATTGAGTAAACTGTGGACCCTGGTTGTAAAGCTGTTGACTTAAACTCCTTTAACAGTCTCTCAGCTGCTTCTGCTGTACTATTTCTCCCTGTTTTTTTGCTGTATCCTCCCAACACCTTGGCTTGAAGCATACCATAGAGTTTTCTCTTTAATAATATTGCTTGAAACTAATGCTTTGGTATTTGGAGTTATACCCCCCACCTGATTAATACACCTAAATTCTGAAGAGGCTTCACCATGATAGCAAGTCTTATTGGTTTCTATGCACTTATGATGTGGTTTTATTGAAATCAGCTGAATTCCATGATAAAATTCAAGATCAAAAGGTAATTTAGGCCTACCCAGAGATGTTCAAGTGAGAGCTTCCTGGGATGCCTCCTCAAAGCACATCCAATCCTCCTTTCAGTTGAAGGGTCTATCCCAACAGCCAGGCATGTTACCTTATAACTTCAAGTGAGGATGGCCCCATGAACACATAACTCAAAATAGCACTGAATTAAGGATTAATCCATACTCCCTACAACCATCTGAGGCCACTGATTCCTTTTTTTTGGGAAAGATGACCCACTAAGGCTTGTTGCAGACTACTGAGCTCCTGAAAGAATTCACATTAAATATATATTCTCACCTCATTGATGATTATTTTTATGCCCTTGGTGAATCCCATGTGCTTTAAAAAGTGGCCTGAAAGCTTTATAAAATTGAAGCTGCATCAAAGAACATCATACTGTCAGTAATATTCCTGAAAACAACTTGTAAAAAGACAGAATTGCTGTCATTATTGCAGCAAAAAACCCTGAAGAATATTTGCAGCAGTTCCCCCTGATTGGGGAAACTGCCACAAAATAAAAATAAGGAGAAAAAGAATTTAGAAAGTCTAATTCTTTGACTTTTGGCTTTTATAGGCTGACCATGCGGCTGGCCGCCAGGCACCCGCCAGCTGCACACCCAGCCAGTGGCAGACAGCACACCCCCACAGCAGGGTCGTTCACCCCTGCCAAATGGGGAAATTTTCAAAACAGGAAACTAAAAAATGCTATTTCCCCAACACCCAATTTGGTGAAAACTGCTGCCCAAATTTGGAATTTACTAAATTCAGATGGGGTTGACAAGCAGCCCTGCCAAGCAATTAATACAGTACCTGCAGAAATTGAATTTGGATGCATAAAAGCATCCAAATATTCATCAACTTAATGCAGAACATGGATTAAAAATTCATTAGCTGAAAACCCCCTCCAATCCCATTCCCAAATGGGATTCCAGACAACACCAAGTGTTTGGGGTTCCCTGTTCAATGTTTTTCACTATTCATGCCTCATCAAGAATGATAGCATATAATAAAGCCAATTTGCTTGATGATAGTTTGTGCTATCATTGAGTAAAATTTCCCCTCAATAGCATCACATAAAAAACAGACTTAAACCACAAGAAGTCAAGACACTAAGCTTTGTTAACCCTTCCCCAGAACTAAAGGAGATGAACCACCTTATCTTCTTGGCTGTCCTCACAGCCTGCCTTGGGATTAGGGGCCATCAACACTATCAACCACACGGGCCATTTAAAGATCCTACCAATGAGTACTTTTAAAAGGATCCAGCACAGCTCAACTCCTCTGATCAGTACTCCTGGCCCACATTGGTTTTGCTCCAATCAACTCAGTCCATAGCCATCTACAACATGGTGTACTATGTACTTATGTATTTGCTGGTAATTTTGGCCAATTTAACGTCCATATTAAAGTGTTTTAATGGGTTATGACAGTTTACCTCATTGTAACAGCGCTCACTGGGTTCCAAGTTGCAAACTTGGGACTTTACCTTGCTAGAATACTCCCACAATTGTTGGGTCTTTACAAATACTCACAAGACTTCACTATACTGTAAATTCAGAACCTTAACGTAAAAATATGGGATTGTCAAATCATTGGTCCAAATTTTGAATCACTTTTTTGTGGGATGGCCTTTTTTAATTAAATTGGTTTTGTTATATTTTTATTTGAATTTTTAAAAATGCGGGAACTCATAGACAATTTGAAAATTTCAAGTCAAACCGCATATTTCTAATGGACAAAATGAATTAACTGGAATCAGAATTGAAGCGTTCAAATCCATCAGCCATTTTCATTAAGTTTACTATGTTTTTTGAAATTGTGGGATTGTCAAATCCAAGAACCTAATTTTAAATCACTTTTGAATGTCACTAGTAAACTCAGATATTAATTGCAGGGACTGGAATCCAAATTGAATGTATATTAAGAAACTAGGACAAATCAACCCAAACCAAGAAGCTCCACTCTGGATAAAATCAAATGAAAATCCAATCTCAACAATGATGTTTAGACATGAAATTAAGCAAAATGTAAAATTTTCTAAACTGGAAATGATGCAATATTATACACTTTAAATCACAGATATATAAACTCTGCTACTATTCAAGACTAAATCAAGAGAAAACAACTACTCACAACTAAATCAAAAATCTAAATAAATACACATTTAACCTAAAATATATGTTTTATTTTATTTTTATAGACAGACAATCACATTCCCAACCTGCTCCTGCACCAGCCTGAGGGGCAGCCCACCCACAAGGGCGTCCTAGAGGGTCCAAGAACAGACCCAGAACCCAACTCAAGGGGAGTCATGCTGACACACAGGCCTCCCAAGGCGTCATAGCCAGTCAATCACCTCCCGCATCCCAAGCCCTATCAACCAGCCTGAATCCAGGACAGGAGCCACTCTCAAGGCCTGCCACCAAAGCCTCCTACACCAGGGTTGCTGGGAACACTGAGGTTACTTAAACCTTCACTGTGTAC
This sequence comes from Entomophthora muscae, assembly GCA_014839935.2. Lineage (NCBI taxonomy): Eukaryota > Fungi > Entomophthoromycota > Entomophthoromycetes > Entomophthorales > Entomophthoraceae > Entomophthora > Entomophthora muscae. The sequence goes on along the minus strand of QTSX02005898.1, from coordinate 95,569 downwards.
CCAGTTGTCATCTGGCCCCGCACTCTTGATCCAAGAGTTGCCACTTCCTGCCCTGCGTCTTTGACACCACCTATGAGCCATTGGCCACAATTGAGGAGCCATCTGCACCTGTGTTGTATGCCACCATTGACGGCGCCAGTGCAACCAAGTGTGATCCCACCTTCTACAAAAAGGTCCCCATCCCCTGTGTTGAGCCTGATAGCCAGGATGCCACAGTACCTGCCAAGGGCCGGCGTCATTTGACAGATAATAAGCGTGAAGCTCTCCTCAACTGCTTGAACAGGGGAATGGCAGTTTGGGACATTGCGTCCCAATTTGGTGTCACAGCCAGATATATTGGTAATATCAACAAAAAGCATGGTGACACCAGGAAAATTTCCAAATCCACCAAGGCTAATTGGCAGCCCAAACTCTTGTAGCCTGTGTATATTGACACAATAAAACAGTGGGTGACCAAGGATTGCCACCTGGAAACGCTTGCTGTCTAATCAATGTTGGTCACAAAGCTCAGGATTTCTGTTTCTAAAACCCTTATCTACAAAGCAATGGTCAATTTGGGCCTCTCATGGAAGGTACTTGGAGTTTCTCCACACAATAGGAGCAGCAAAAAAATCAATCAAGTACCAATACATTTATGCCAAGACCTATGTGGCTCTCAAGAAGACAGGAAATGACCAATTATTTTAAATTGACAAATCATTGTTTTCTCCTCACTCAGGTCTAGGCATGGGTGGGTCAAGAGTGGGTCCAAGGACAGCGTAGCCCATTGTGCAGCTGTCTGTTCCCAGACCTATTCAATGGTAGCGCTTCTTGGTCCTTGCGGATTGGATTAATACCAGATGATCAAGGGTTCCCATAATAGCATGGCATACCTAGATTTTCTCTGAGGCGTGAAGGAATACCTCCAGATCAATTACAGTGGCACAACCAACATTGTTGTGTTGGATAATGTTGGGCTCCACAAGGTGGATTTGATTGTGTCCATGTTTCTACCCATTGACAAGAATATCCATTCCTCCAACCACCGCCTTGCTGATTGTCCAATGAGACTCCTCTTCCTCCTGCCATATTCTCCATTCCTTAACCCAATTGAGGAGGTCTTTGGGTGGATCAAGAATAAGGTGAAAAAAGGCCTCACTCAGGACACCAAGTATCTCTTCAACATTCTTGAGATTAGCTAATTTGCAATGTCACCCAATGTGGTGGCAGATTTTTACAAGCACTCAGAGTTCTTCCTCCCTAAATCCCTTGCCTCTGAGCCAATCAGATAAAGGGGTGCTCCAGGTTTTATTTGTTTTTATTTTATTTTGTTTTTATTGGGGCTCAAAATTATTATTTATACATAATGATGTGACGTTTGATTGTATTATAGACATATAAGAATGCATACAAAAGGTAAGTAAAATTAAGTATACTAGATATGAGGACACATATTTCTATTATAATGCACTGAATATTGTATTGAATGTTGCACTAATAAATAAATAAATAAATTAAAAAAAAGATAGAAATAGATTAATTTTACTTAAACAATTTTGAATCCTTGTTGGTACTTTGACTTTTTTAAGCCACAAATTGGACCTCACAAGTCATCATCTGATCCTTAATATTTCAGTGCCACTATAGCCACACAACAAAAAACCAATGATTTTCATGTATCTCTTACTAATTAGTACTTATGACGCGGGTCAAGCATATCAAAAATATTTATCAAATCATATTACAAGGGAAAGGTAATTTGAGTTCTAAACAATCACTTGTTTAGAACATAAGTGGAGCAGGCTGTCTGTTGCAGATAAATTCAGTTCTCAATGTTTAACTATGTAATAAATGAGCCCGTACTTGACAAGCTAGTAAATAAAAACATTTTTAATTATTTTTTATTATTTGACATGTTTGCAACTATAACTAATGTCTTATAATATATTTAGATATATTACTATTATAATTTAAATATTAAAATTAAAATTATAAAATTTAAATAATAATAATAAAAATTAAAATTAAAAAGTTAAATTGCAAGGGAATATAAGTTATTAGGGAGATGCAAATTGCAAATGGAATGCAATTATTCTGGGGAATTATACCCCAAAATCAAATTTTTAGCTATAGCGTCTAATCAGATCCACATACTATTCTGTACATGGTGTACAACCCTGGATGCAATTGCTAGAGGGGTAGCGCCCTACACCCCAGTGGTTGCCAAACACTTAATAAAAGGGAGGCAGGTAAGTGAATCAATCAGCAGATTCTTTTTGGGAGGCACGTAAAACCCATACAACAATTCCAGTGCAAAGGAGTTGTACAGGCTGTGCTCAACTGTCCTATACCCCTGCAGTGTCTTCTGGCGTTCTAGTGCTAATTGGCATATATCAAGTTATTTAGGTACATCCTCCAACTTTTTGATGTTAGTTTTTAATATGCAATGTAGTAGGATTCCTAGGTATACTGTGACGTGAATTCTTTGCAAGGTATATTTTTCATAAAACATGCATAATCTTTTGTATACTTGAACTAATCTGTTGATATAGAATGTTTGATTGAACTTGAAGATGGTTCTGAGAGGCACCCAACTTGTATCTGCCCCCCATGTCTTGGCAAAAAATAAATAAAGGCTTGAAAGTATTCACAATGACTGCGTCCCAGACTTTATTTGATAATGCTTTGAATAATTCATTAAAAATTTGAGTTAAAGATATTCAGTTCCTATTTGAAAGTCAGTTTTTATTAGGTTTTTCATATTCATTGATATTTGAAAAGGGAAATTGTTGTATACTTGCATAAATATATTCATCAAAGTTTATTTTGATATCCCTGCAAATTTCAGTCATCTCTTTGAAGTTGATAGTTGCTCCTATTACATATGCTTCCCTAATCCACAGCAAGCACCCCATGGGTGTTAAATATTCACTGGCTTTTGCTTCTATATTTGTAAAATTATTCATATTCATTTGAATTATTTTATTTATTTCATTTTTATTTAACTGCTTTACAGGGGCTACCAGTGATTGGTAACCCCTGTCAAACCAACTGGGTGTAAAGGCTGTCACTTCAGCAACCTTGTCCTCATTCCTAGTTATAACTAAAGTAAATATAAGTAAAACATAAAAAACTTACTGATTGTTTCCCCCGCAGCCCCCTCAGCCACCAGCGCCCCTTCAGCAAACTTCATGAGTGTTGTTTGCTCTTCATTTTTTTCCGGGCTTGATCTTCTTTATTTTCTGTGCTACTTGTTCTTCCTCTTGATTTTCATTTGATACATTTTCATTGTTTATTGTAGCTCTTCTACTTCTTAATTGTGCTTCATTTTCATCTGTTTCTATTTTATCAGTTTCCTCTTCATTTGTGTTAATTTCCTTTGAGCTTTCATTTCCTTTGATCAATTTGATTTTTTGAGTATTCTTTCTGTTGTTTTTTTGCAAATTCCCATGAGTTGTAACTTTCAATTTTGAAATTTAACTGCTTGAGTATTTCCTTTTGAAGATTTAAAACTATTTCCTTATGTTCTTTGTTGACTATTGTTCCCAGGCTATTTTTTGCGGCTTTGTTTTTCTGGACCAAGGCCCTTACCTCATTTCCCAGTTGATTTACCACAATTTCCCTTATGTTATGAACAAGCTCAACAAACTTTTGGAGGGCTGACTCTAATTTGTCAATAAGGCTGTAGATATTTGACAGTTTTGTTTAAATTACATCAAAAAACTGGTTATTAAAGTACTACCTTCAATCTATTAATATTTTTCATCATCATTAATAAATTAAAGACCATAAATGTAAATATTGCATTAGAATATAGTAATTAGAAGTCAACTCTTGATATTTTGATATTATGTGCATAACATAATGCATTTTGTTCAATAAAATTCATTGTGAACTTAGCCTTTTTCATTGTAATTTATTTAAATGGACTGTGTTTATATTAGGGAGCCATTAACACTTAGTACAAATATTGATACATAGTGCATTTTACAGCCTATATATTTGCCTATTAATAAAATTCTGTAAACTTTTTAGTTGGATTTTGTGAAGTAATAAAGATATAATGGGTTGATATGTTAATGTTTATTAGCATTAATTGGCTGATTTTCTTTGCTGTGGCAATAGTGCATTTTCTGATATTTACGCACTGGTTTCCAATTGGATGTGAAACCAACCAATTGGATACTAGTGAGTAAATATCAGAAAATTCACTATTGCCACAGCAAAGAAAGTCAGCCAATTAATGGTAATAAACATTATCATATTAATCCATTACATCTTTATTACTTCACAAAATCCAACTAAAAACTCTAAAGAATTGTTATTAATAGGCAAATATACAGGCTGTAAAATGCACTATGTATCAATATTTTTACTAAGCGTTAATGGCTCCCTAATATAAACACAGTCCATTTAAATAAATAACAATGAAAAAGGCTAAGTTCACAATGAATTTTATTGAACAAAATGCATTGTGTTATGCACATAATATCAAAATATCAAGAGTTGACGTCTGATTACTATATTCTAATGCAATATTTACATTTATGGTCTTTAATTTATTAATGATGAAAAATATTCATGCAAATAACTATATATCATCAAATAAACCATATAACTTTTATTAAAATATGGGGAATGTCAATAATGTAAAAAGGATATATTGTTAATTGTGAATTGAAAGAGAGATATTATTTTAATAAGTTGTCATAAAGAAAAGATTTATTTTAGTGATCAAAGGATGGGAAGGGGAGGGAATGGGGGGAATGAATGTTGTCTTCATCTGCACTTGTAAAAGGGACAGCAACAGAGATAGTGGGAGGAATTGGTAGTGGCTTGGGACTCAGGGTTGGAAGGTAGGTGGCTTGATGGGGGGTTGGGGAGGCAGGGTTTGCTGACTGGGAAGGAGCGGCAAGAGCTGATTGCTTCAATTGCTTGAATTCTTTTTCTGTCACGTATGCAGGCTTGATAAAATGGATGGGCAAGGGGGAAGGCAGGAGTCCTTTCTGGACTTATCACTATCACTTGCATAGAATATGACAAGATTGGATAGGTCCTGGACAAACATGGAAGATAAAAGCTCATACCCCCTCTCAATTTGGGAGCACAGTTCATTGTATGTGGCAGGCTTTAAGCGCCTGAGAGCGGAACCAAAATTATAGAGACATACATATTCAAGATGCATGTCAGTGTTGTTGTGGGGTAGGACCAACAGGTATGACTTGCAGCCTCAATTTGGCAACAGCACCCATGTCAACACTAAAAATGTTGACAGTGGCCATGTTGACACTTTATTGACATGGTCACTGTTGACTCAAAACTCAAAATCTCCTATGTTTTTTGCTAGTTGCACTAGCTTAATTTTTTTAAAGCGTTCAGGGGTGTGAACCCAGAAAACACGACAAAATTGTGGCCATTTTGACACAATTTAATATTAAGCTTGATCAAAAACTTGATTTGACCAGATTTATCCTTTACGTTTACTAATAAAAATTAGTTTATTTTTTATTCATTTTCACAACGTAAAAGTGTCAATGTTGAAACTTTTTAAGCATAACTTATTTTTAATAACAAAACTGAAACATCTACAACAAAGAAATTAAGATTGCATTTAATTTTTTATTTAATTAATATATAGAAAAAGACATTGAGCATACAGTAGATTGTTAAAATGGTCATGTTATAAATATATATGGCACTTATTCTGGCTTTAATATATTAAGTGGATTGGTGGCTAACAGGGATCCAATAATTTAAGTGTGAGTTACTATGTAATTTACTATAGAATTCATTATTGAAAATAATGTCAACACTTGGAAATGTTGTCTATATGCTTGTGATCATCTGCTAATGTGGAGTTAAGCAAATTAGAGTGACACAATTAAGCCTAAATTAATATGCCACCTCATATAAAGAATGTTGTAAGTGACGTTGTTGACACTATACCCTTTTCATTATCTTAACCAACATTTTAACAACTTCTTATATACACAATAGTAAAATATCATATTACCACTACCCAAATATTATTTTTAATAAAGAAATAAAGAACTTTGATTTTTTTTACTTATTTTCATATGTTTTTTAAATTTTACGTTGTGAACAAAAACACACAGAAAACGGTTAATATTTGCTAGCCTGCGTAAATTCAATTAAGCGTACTATAAAAAACATAGTAAATTTTCAAAAAAAATGTCAACAGTGTTAATGTTGTCAAAAATAATGTCTACAATTTTTCTAATTGACAGTGAGAATTTGGCTTTTTTTACTAATTGCCACTCATAATGTTGACGCTTTTCATTTCTCACAGATGAAACTTTATGTTTTACATAATAAAAACATCTGATTTTTTGATATGTTGTATTTTTAACTTTTTTTATATTTTCTAATTTTTAAAATAAAATCTATTTATAAATCTAATACTTTCACATAAATGTCTTAACTTTTAACTTATTATTTATAACTTTAATAAAATAAAAACTATACAAGTATTTTTTACCTTTTAAATGGCAAGAAAAGCCATATAAAGTTTCCTTTTTATATATTATGTTTTTTAAGTTGTTTTGTTTGTTTTTGAAATACATTAATTTATTTTAAACCTGTTTACTTATTATTTTAAGACAAGAACACCTCTAAGCAACCAAAGGGTACCAAGCGTCCCTCTAAGCCAACCAAATCTACCAAGAAGAAGCATGTCTTGTCAAAGAAGGCCACCCCCAATCCCTAACCTGAGACCTCTCCTGAGAAGAGGCCTGCTCACTCCACTGGGGGAGTGGAATCTGATGGCTCCCTTACAGACCACAGTTTTTACAACTTGGCTTCAGACAAGGAGCCAACCAAGAAGCGGCGGCAAGGCAAAAAGACTCCACCTAAGGATAACTCTTCTGTACATGGGGAATACCACAATAAGCTCCCTTCTGCTTCCCCACACCACCAAACTCCCCCCTCCAAGCTCATCAGGGGATGATTCAAAGCCCCACCCTGATTACTTTCCTGGATCCTGTGATGCTCCTACTGGTCCCTGGGACCCTCTGTTGGCCTACAATATCTGAAATGTTGATGGGAAGTTCAAGGTTCCTCCCACCTTGCCAAAATACTTCCCCACAATGAGCATCAAAGGGGGGACCAGCCATGGTAGCAAATGGTTACATCTTCTCCTGTAATAACGCCAACCAGGGCTTCAAGAGCCAACACTATACCTTTGAGGACTGCCCCTGCCCAGTGCGGCTCAATACTAAGTGCTGGGACTTAGTCCAAACAATTAAGGGTGAGCATACCTGCACTATGCCCAATACAACCATAACCTGTCTCCTGAAATGGTACCTTGTACAGATCATGCCTACCTCCAAGAACCTTTCCCCCACCCAGCTGGCCGTGCTTGCCTATAAGCACCTCTCCCCCATCAAACTGAAGAGGGTGCCAACCCACAGCCAGTTGTTTAAGTTTGTTTGTGATAGGCGCCAAGCCTCAAACCCTCTGGTCAAGAGTGCCACCACCATTGAAGACCTGGTCCTTTCTGATGCCCTCAAAAAACCAAGGATGGAGATATGTTCCTGCTCCATGATAATGGGCAGGAAGTGGAGGATATGATCATTGCCTACGCCACAACCCAAACCCTGGAGCAGCTCAACACTGCTACCACCTGGCTGTGTGACAGCACATTTGCAACCTGCTCAACCCTTTTCAAGCAGCTTTGGGTCCTGCACGGGCAATTTGACGCCCAGGTTATCACCCTTGTTTTCTTTCTCCTGCCTGGTGCCAAGACAGAAGTCTACACCAGAGCATTTAAAATTGTCTGGGATGCTTTGAGCTCCCCTCCCACCAACCAGCTCCCCCTCCCACCCACACCACCAGAATGAACCCTTCCTCCACTGAGAAGGATGAGTCAACCCTAGCCGCAGAGCAGCTAGCTCATGCGCGCTTACTTGGGCCAAAGGTGATCATAATGGACTTTGAGCAAGCTCAGTTTAGATCCTTTGAGGCCACCTTTAATGGAGAGGTACAGGGCTGCTTCTTCCATTTTAGGCAGGCCCTCATCAAACACCTCAAGAGCAAGAAGAAGCTTTTTGAGAAGTATCTTAACAATGGTAAAGAGAAGTGCCGCTTTGCCATGACCCAGTTTGCTTCCTTGGCTTTAGTGCAGCCAGAGAATACTGGGCTTGGCTTTGAGGCCCTCTTGGAGGATGCTTATATCAAGAAGCACTCCACCATTTTCAAGGATCACCTTGATCACTTTGAGCGGCAATGGGTAGACAAGAAGGTGTCAGGGAATTTCCCCCTGACAACAACAATCTCTTCTTACTGGGAAATTGTTTTACCTCATCAATGATTGTCTATCCAGAAAGTAACAAAAATTGTATTTTCCATCCAATATTATCAACAACGTCTTGGACAGGGATTGAACCCAGGACCTAAAAGAGAAGGCACAGGTTAGTTTACAGTCAAAGTGTCAACTTAACTTATTTATTTAATTTGGTACAATTCATTTGCCTTTTGTTCTACCCTTCAAATCTACTTTCAAAACTGTTAATAGATCAGCCAACAATGTCACTTACCGCTCACACTTTGATTGGCTGCCTGCCTTGATCTTGCTGCTCTCAGAACCACTTATTACATATGCAACTATGACTCTGCACTTGATCTCTGCTAATATTAAGCTTATCAACTGCCTAATTGTTTCCAATCTTGCGGCTGTTTTTTGGTCTCTTTTCTTATAAGTATTTTAATTACTTATATTATTAAGCTACCACCCAATGCACATCTTAGAGAGGTATTTCATTCCAATTATTATTTTCATGCCAATTATTGGAAAATCCCCTCACATCAAAGGTTCCTCTTAAAACTGCTTTGGCCTCTATTGAAGTATTTAAGGGAACAAATTCAATTCTTTCTACTTGTTCCAACAATAAAGACTTTTTCTATTCCACACTTGCCCACACTTATCTTCTGATCTCATATTTTGAAGCCATGAAAGGAATTCTATTCCTGTTCTGGTTTCTAGCTTCCTTATTGCCTGTTATGTTAGCCTTGGAGAACCCAACACCAACTAATGACTGGCACAACTCCTCTACCAATGATGCCCACCAGAAGGAGTCTCCAGCTAATGGTTGGTTTAAATACCCCTCTGGTCACTGGGGACGTAAATTCTGCTATGATTGTTCTTCCACTCTTCTTCTAACCAAACCTTTGCTGGTTAGACCCAATGTATCATTCTACCTGTTAACCTATGTGGTGGGATACTACCTGCTAGGTCACTTCAGCTCTATGATGGGAATATTTGCCTATCTGGGCCACTCAGGCCATCTTGCCGTGATCACAGTACCTATTGGATCAGTAATTGCAGGGCTCAACTTAGGGGATTTGGTCTATCAGGTAGGGAACCTGTTTCCTATCAAGCTGGTCCCTGACAGAAGGTGACTGCCCAGAGAGAAAAGAGCAGGGCCGCAGCACCATGGAACTGCCAGGGCGCCTGCCTCAAGGGGGAGATGAAGACCACATCTAACCTTGAGGTTTGGCACAAGCACTTGAAGACCAAGTTTGGGTCCAACCCAGATACAATAAGTTCTTTTCCAAGCTACAGGAGGAGAAGGCCAGAAATGTCTCCAAGTTTTGCAACCTGGCCAACCAGATGGCCCCCAGGAAGAAGAAAAGTAAAGATCAGGAGTACCAGGAGGCAGTGCAAAAGGTGGTGAAGAAGAATTATAAGGTGGTGGAAATCAAAAAATACCTTGAAGATATTGCAACTGCTCTTGCTGGTGGCTTCAATTAGCCCATTAAGCTTTGCTTTTCCTGGATTGATTTTACTTTTGGGTTTTTATATTTTTTAATTTATTTATATAGTACATATATTTTTAGGTATAAATAGTAAGTTTCAGATACAGTTTCAATGTGGTTTTTTTAAGAGATATCTTATATTTTGTTAATTTATTTTTAAGGCATGAGATTTTTTCAGTTGTGCTTATATAAAGTATATAACTTTAAATTAGAAGTTTCTTATACTTTGTAGTTATTATGATATATAAAATATCTTTACTTTTGTTTCATTGGAATTTTAATTTTTATGGGAATAAAAAGTAACTTTATAATAAAAAGTATAATTTACATAGTAAATTGAAAAATAGTTGATTATATCTTCTTATTCTTATTACCTATAGTAACTTTTTTATTTCATTTTTGAACATTCTGGGGTCATTTTTAGTATAAAACTATATTTTAAAATATTTTTTATGTTAAAAATGTTCAGGGTAAACTGTGCCATTACTTAAAAAAGTGTCAACATCCAGAAGACAACATTATGTAAAACTGGGTTGTCACTTTATTATAGTGTCAACATTAAAAGTGTCAACATGGCCACTATTGACATTTTTAGTGTTGACATGGGCGCTGTTGCCCTCAATTTTCTTGGATTCCCACTCACACTGCTCCATCTCTGCACTCAGTACAACTGTGTACACTTTTTGCTGTTTGGCCCACTCCTCCAGCATAGCCTTGAGCTCTGTCTGCTAGGCATACCCATCTGTGGTGTTCAATATTTCATAGTAATGATTGACACTCAACGGGAAAACTGCCAACAAAACCCTAACAAAACAATACAAGATTGGGCCATGCTTATAGATGTCCAATTGGATGTGCTCTTCTCTAAAGTCTTGAATACTTGCCAAAATCTTGGCATACAATAAGATGATGTCATTACACACCCTCATTGCCCTCCCTTTAACAAAATTAATGATAGTTGAATTGTAGGGGTTGGTATCCATCAAACTGGGGCCACCAAGAACCTTATTGGATAGGATTCTGGCAGTAACCATAAGTCTGTGCATCCACAAATTAACAGTTCTTTTGTTGGTGAAGATGCCGCAGGGTCCCAGCTGGAGACGTACCTGGACCAGAGGCATCTGCAGGTCATGTTCCATGATGGCCATCATAAGGGGATGGGCTGTGTCACCTTTGTTCAAGATACAGACACCAGTTGGGGTCTTCTTGGGAGGGGGGCTACAGTTGACGTGGGCTCGCAGGGTTACAGCCACAGTGGACTTTGCAAACCCCATTGTGGCCGCAATTTCCCCAAGGGACATAAGCATTCCTTGCTTTGCAACCATTTCAAGAATAATCTCTGGGATAATTAGCTTTCTTCTGCGTCTTGTAGGCTGATTGGCTGGAGGCAGTGTGTGTCTACCTTGAGAACCAGACAGTGCAATCTGATTGGCTATTTCTGGATTCTTGCTTTCATTGGTGGCCTCATGGCTCACTTGGTTGATTCCAGATGCTAGTGTTGCTGTATAATTTGGGTTAGCAGCTGCCTGTGTGTGATGGTCAAACAGGGCCATGCTGGAAGACACAGGAGAAAGAACACACTCCTGGGTAGTGCTTGGGGAGGCCTGCGGGTTGCAAGTAGCCATAGACAGAGGCTTCACCCTCAAGAGACCCAGTGTAGCCCTGCATAAATGTGTCAAGGCCAGGGAACAGCTTGTTCAGTTGATTGTTGTTGAAAGAAGACATAATAAAAATTTTATAAATAAATTAAACTCAAGAATAGGAATTTATATTTTAGTCAATTTTATTGTTAAATATGATAAGTTGGTGGACATTATGATCTAAATTTTAGCCGTCCTAAAATGGAATAGGGTGTTTTTGAGAATACCTGTGATTCCTAAAAGAATCAGCACAAATGCACATTAGACCCTTTATTTTCCTTTTTGAGACACACATACATTATATTTATTTCATATTCACCTCATTTTTGATTTGAAATTTGGCTCTTGGATTTGACAATCCCGCAATTTTGGATTTGTTAAGGTTTACATGTTGTCTATGATTCATTTGACATACAGGAAATCTCAAATAGTACATTAGAATCCTACGTTTCTGATTCATGTATCCCGCATTTGTTTGCTGAGTTTTGTCTTTTGTTAGTTGAGTTATCTGCTTGAGGGATTTGAAATTTGTCAATTTAAATAAACCAAAAAAAGTTGAATTAAATGGTTAAATTTATTAAATACTTTGTTTTTCATGCAGCTGAGTTGCCCACAAAAGTGATTCAAAATTTGGACCAAGGATTTGACAATCCCACATTTCTATGTCCAGGTTCTGAATTTACAGTACATGAACCATGCTTAATTTGAATTTTAACCCTCAATTCTGACATGAACCATATTCATTCTACCTTTTTTTGACCCTGTAATAAGGGGCTAATAACAATTTGGAAAACCTACACTGGCTTAGCTCAACAATTTAGGCATTTACATCCATAAAAAGGGGCCCCAAGAAAGACTTGTAAGTAAAAATTTTCACATGAAAACATTATTAAACCCTGGCCAAATCATCCCAATACCAGCGCTTCCAAGAAAGGTCTACCATTCCTGGGGTATATCATCTCTGAAGAGAGGATTGACCTGACCCTGACAGGATAGTTACCACCATGAAGGTGCATGGGTCCAAGTACAATCATGTGTACTTGTGTAAAGACCCAACCATTGGGGGAATACTTTAGCAAAATAAGGTACCAAGTTGGCAACTTGAAAACCTGTGAGCGCTGTCACATTTGGATAGACTGTCATCATCAATCAAAAGACCTTGGTGTGTACATTATAACGTCCAAAATTACTGACAAAATATGTGAGTACGTAGTATATACAGGTGTATATGGCTACAGACTGGATGGAGTGGGGCAATACCAGCGTGGGCCAGGAGTACCGCTTGGAGGATTCAAGCTGCGCCAGCTCCTTGTAGTAGTACTTACCAGATGGATTTTTGAATGTCCCATGCTGTTGAGTGGATTGATGGCCCCCAATCCCTAGGCATGCTATGAGGACAGCTGAGAAGATTAGGTGATTCATCTCCTGATCCTGGGAAAGGGAAGACAAAGCTTAGTGTCTTGTTTTACTTCTTTAAAGTAAAGTCTTTAAATTGATTTATGTGATACTATTGAGGGGTAATTTCACTTAATGATAGCACAAACTACCATCAAGTGATTAAGATTTATTATATACTATAATCTTTAGTGGGACATGAACAATACAAAGCATTGGATAGGGAACCCCAAACACTTGGTGTTGTCTGGAATTCCCATTTGGGATTGAGATGGGAGTGGTTTGGTAGGCAATGGATTGTTATCCTTGGCATTGCATGGAATTGGAGCATCTTGAGGCACTTTGATGCATTCAAATTCAACTTTTGCAGTTGATGCATTAATTGTAGTGCTGGGCTGCTTGTCAACCCCCTCCAAATTTGGTAGATTCCAAATTTGGGCAGCAGTTCCCCCATTTTTGGACTTGGGGAAATTGCCTTGTTTGGATTCCCGATTGGGAAATTTCCCCATCCAGCTGGGGTGGACAGCCCTGCTGTGGGGGGTGTTGTCCCCCGCCGGCTGGCTGGGGGACTGGCTGGAGGGAGCGGGCGGGGGCTGGCTGGGTGGCCAGCTGGGGTATAAAACCCAGAACTTAAAACTTTTAAATTTTTAAATTCCTTTTTGTCCGCTGGCTGCTTTGCGGCAGTTTTCCCAATCAGGGGGAACTGCTGCAATTTTTTTCTTGCCTTTTGAGCTCAATTGTGCACAAAATATTGTCTTGACAAAGGTTGTTGTCAGGAATATTCCTGACAACTTGTGCTCCCTGTAAAAAGTGCATACCTGCACTGATTTGTTGCCAATGTCTCATATGTTGACCCTTTGCTACATGGGAGCTGCTAACCAGAAAACTGGAATCTATTAAGATAGGGGATATTCAGAAAGCTTAAATACTCTTATTACCTTTACATTGGTAGACTTTAAAGGCTATAGTTAAAGGCTAACCTCAACATAATTCAATTTTGTTTTCCTTGATAATGATTGAATTTCAACTAGTTTTTACTGTTGATTTGGTATAGAATTTCAGCCCTTAATAAGTTAAAATGTGCTTTACAATTACAGATTTTGATTCTATTAATCATACCCTGTGATAGAGGGATATAAACTAACTAAGTTTGGCTCCCATCATGGGGGTGAAATCCACCAGGACATCATACAAAGCAAGACTATAATGGTTGTTCTTAGAGGTCTCTACAGCAAGGATGTTATGGATAGGAGGTGTAGGAGTTAAATCCCTTAATTCACAGTATTATCAACAACCTTAAAGAACAACTTGAGAAGGAAAAGTGAGTCTGGTCCAGAGGAGGGCATACTTCTAAATACTTCCAGATCTTCTAACAAATATTCCTAAAGTGAGGGAAGGACTATGTATGTGAGAAGCAGGAGAATATTTTAAGAGGCCAGGATCTTCATAAAGTTTCATCAAACAACATCACATCCTAAGCTTGAAAGGACACATCACCAAAGGTAGGGAGAAAATTATAAGTTTTTGAGCCAAAAAAACTGACAGAGGAGGTTACCTATCCCATAAGGCAGGGTTGATGGACCACAAGAGCGTCAGCACAGAAGTCAGAGGGAAAAGATGGTTTTGAGCAAAGGGACCATATTTTTGAAACCATCATATTTTTATCTATGAATGCAATTTCTAGGGGCCAGAACACAATAATTAGGAAAAAAGAGCAACAACCAGCTGCCATGAGTCTTTAAAAGGCCAAAAAATGAGTTAAGATGTATGGGAGTCCCTGGGAAGAAAGCTAAAGAAAGAAGCAGACCCAGGAGTGTGTCTAAAATAAAAATAAAGCAGTTCAAGCCCAACTTTGGCATAAAAACCTACATGGAAAATAGCTTTTGGGGGCTTTTTTTACTAATTATTTGAGTAAAAAATGACTTATAATACTAATAGCTGCAATTATATAGGAGAAAAGCTGAAAAGAGGGCAACAGTGGCAAACTTGACTGTAGGAATGAAAAAGTGAGAATTCAAAAGTGAGAATCTAAAAGTGACCAAGTCAACACTTTTTAAATTTTCAAAATGGCTTTTTATAATAAATTAACTAGTTTTTCTTGACTTTTTTAGTTAAAAGAATAAATAAAAAGTATTTTATATCACCATAATAATTTTTATTATAGATAAGTTATTTTAATTTAATTTTTAAATTAAAAAAGTGTTAACTTGGTCACTTTTAGATTATCACTTTTGAATTCTCACTTTTGAATTCTCACTTTTTCATTCCTACAGTTGAGATTCCCACTATTGCCAATTTAGGGTACCATATGTATAGAGCTTTTTATATGTTAAAAGTGTTTAGGGCATTGAGTACAATTAATTAAAAAGTGATGATATCCAGGCGGCAACCTAATAAGAAACTGACCTCACAACTTACTAATGTGCCAACATGGACACTGCTACCATTTTGCATAAAAATATTTTATCTAGCAAAGAGGTGGAAGAGGGATGGGCTGATGGAAGGGGGCGAGGTGGTGGATGGCAAGAAAGTTTGTAGCCCCGAGGGAGCAAGTATTGTCCTCAAGAAGGTCGGATGCACACCGGATGAGTGCTCTTTGGAGCGGCTTTGGGCGGACATCATAGAACTCAAGGCCGACCTGGCTAAATCCCAGGGCCTGATCTGGAAGGAAGGGGACGGCGTCGCCCCTTTTAGCGTAGCGGACAATCGGCACCTCAAGGCTCTCAAGGTATCTTGCGAATTCAACATTGCCAGGGCGGGTGCCAGCGTAGGTGTAGACTTG
The DNA here is from genome assembly GCA_014839935.2 of Entomophthora muscae. NCBI lineage: Eukaryota > Fungi > Entomophthoromycota > Entomophthoromycetes > Entomophthorales > Entomophthoraceae > Entomophthora > Entomophthora muscae. The sequence goes on along the minus strand of QTSX02005898.1, from coordinate 79,999 downwards.
GATCTTGGTTGAAAGGTCGTTGTCGTTGAGGATCTTCTGCCAGGTTGGCAAAGAAATTGCTGCAACAGCTGCTCCCAAGCTATATCCTGTCAGGTGGAGCTTGTAATGCCTGTAGCGAGGGTTTCTTAACAAAGACAACACGAGGGGCTCCATCTGGTAATGAAGCGACTTGAAATATATCAAGTTTCCTCGGTGTACCTTTTCTTGGCCCTTATGGGAGGGGTAGTTGACAAGTACACTGTCATAATCAGTAGCGTAGTTCTTGCTGCTGACGGTTAAGCGATAGGATACAACAATCAACTTGTTCTTTGGATCCACCGCCACAACCCCCTGGGAGTCCAGCGTATCGTTCCTGAACACCTTTGCTTTTTCGAATTTACCATCACAGAAGCAGGTGTTGGATTTTATCTCCTCTGGCTTGCATACGGAAAGCATGGAGTGCTTGAGGTAGTACTTGACATCATTGGCAGTGATGCCGTAGTCCTTGCGAGGAGGCAGGAGGGGGTAAGACTTCCGGCCCATGCTGCCGCTGTTGCTGAGTTTGACTGCACTGCCAATCAGCTTGCGCAACCCGAGAAACCCAGTTGACATCCCCCTCATAGAGTCAAATGCTCCCGAGTCCATCTGACAGGCCCCCTGCTCAAGAAGGAGCAGCCCACTTACAATCGCTTTTGGAAACCCAAGCATTAATCTCACTTGTCGCCATCAAGGCTATTTATTTCTCATAAAATTATTGATTTCAATTATTGATTTCCCATCCCCATCACTGCAGATCACCTATTAATTACGCCTCAACCAAACCAAATAAATATCTACTGCTATTTGTCATTTCACCAATCTCAAAAACATACCTTGCACTTTTTCACCAAATTGAGTGCTCAGGCCAACAAATCGTCAACCAGACTTTTATAACCAACTAAATCTTCCCCATTTAAATTCCAGCTTAAAACCTATGCTTATTTTACAAAGAACCCCGATTACAAGGTGAATGTACATCCCCAATATTTTCCTAGTTTAAAAAGCCCAAGGGCCTTATGCTGACCAATCTCCGTGAGCGACCCGATCCCCAGCTCAAGGCGGAGCTGATCGACCACAAGTCTCATTCCAGCCCCATCACTAAATGCTTCCAGCAAAAAGCAGTCACGTACTCCAATCAACCCCCAGGAACGATATTCTGCGAGACAAGATACTCCGCCTGATCCAAACCAAACGCATCCTCATCTTCCATTCCAAAGCCAAATCGCAATGCTCAATTAATTAGAATACATAAAGATCACATGTACTACTTGTATTAGCCAAGCGTCCATAGCCATTTAAACCAATCTCCCACCCATGCCAAATAGATGTTATCGATCTATCAAACATAATCCATCAAGATAGTGTTACAGCAAATACGATTGGTCCTCCCCAAGGAAATGATTCCTTAGACTCAGCTACAAAGAACAGCAACTGTGGTGAAGTCAACGCCCATAAGATCAACTATTAAGTGAAGTGAGAGTTCCGTTTTTTAGAAAAGCAACTCCTTTATAACTAAACCACTTACTGTACTGAATCGTTTCGATATAAAAAGCACATCAAAAGCCTAAAATATAACAAATGTCCCCCAAAAGGCAATAAAAAATATTACCTTGATTAATAAAAATAAGGAGAAGCATTTTGCATTTATTAACTTTTACTATTTTTGTTATACACTTCACTATAAAATATTCTATTACCCTTTAGATAAACAACTAACTTATCCAAAATAAAACTAGGCAGAAAATCAAAAGATAACAAAAAAGAGGATATAGATAGTTAGTGTGATGGTCCACATGGGAGCAGTTTTGCAGGCAAGGGTTGATTTGGCTTCAAATAAAGACACTATGCTGAAGATTGACAGTGTGTTGTTGGTTTGTTACAGGTAGAGGCCTAGTAGGATCTGATGGCTACTAGGGAAGGTAAGGCCTAGCTAGTAGGTGAAAAGACTACTAGAGGCAAATGTTGTCTCCACCCAGCAGGAGATATTGGCTGCTGTAGGCTAGAGGTCCTCATCCAGTAGGGAACTGTGGCTACTAGGGGTAAGAAATGAGATAGCTCTGCAGGGAACTTTAGCTGCTTGGGGTGGGGAGTGATGCAGCCTGGTGGGTAGTGTGTGCCACTCAGGCAGGATGTTGTTTAGACCCTGGAGGGTAACACGGGCTGCCATAGTAAGAGAGTGTGCCAGCATGGTAGGTAACTTGGCTATCAGGGCTATAAGTTTTGGACCCCTGGCGGGTAGGGCGGGCTGCCAGAGAGGTGAGGAGCTCTGGGGGCTCTACGTATCCTGATATGCTTACAGGAGGTCTGTGAGAAAGCACTCTACCTAGAAGACTGATAGGGTGTCCTCGTTTATGTCCATTAGGGAGCTTTGGGGAGATCCCAAAGTAAGCATTGAGGGGCATAGATTTGCTCAGGGGTGTCACCAAGGTGATTTTTCAGGAAAGCAGCTGCAGAACTTGGTGTGATCAGGCTTCTGGGAAGTAAAGCTGATTACTTTGCAACTAAAAGCTCAGACTTAATCACCTGGGTGAGTAAAGACAACAGCATAGACTTTATTGATCTATGCTTGTATGACCTAAGTGGATTGCCACTTGTGAGGGCCCAGTTAAACGCCAATAACAATGTAGACTCATGCCTGGGTCTACAGGTTTTGGTAACAGGGACTGAGATAAAGGATTGAGGTGTTTCATAGTGTGGGATCAGCAGTGATAACTAGTAAGAAGAACTGTATGATCACAGTGAAGACTAGTTGAGGGACTGTTGGTTCGTGTTGAAGTTTGGAAACAAGATCATGATGCAGGAGTAGCTAATCATAATGCAAGAACAGTTGAAGGACTAGAAGATCATGATGCAGGAGTAGCAGATCATGATGCAGGAATATTTCAAAGGATTGGAAGATCATAATAAAGAAGTAGCTGATCATGATGAAAGAACATATGAAGGACTAGAAGATCATGATGCAGGAGTAGCTGATCATGATTCATGAATAGTTCAAAGGATTGGAAGATCATAATAAAGAAGTAGCTGATCATGATGAAAGAACAGGTGAAGGACTGGAAGATCATGATGCAGGAGTAGCTGATCATGATGCAGGAATATTTAAAAGGATTGGAAGATCATAATAAAGAAGTAGCTAATCATGATGAAAGAACCGGTGAAGGATTAGAAGATCATGATTCAGGAGTAGCTGATCATGATGCAGGAAAGCTAGAGGACTGGAAGATCATGATGCAGGAGTAGCTGATTATGATTAAGGAATAGTTCAAAGGATTGGAAGATCATAATAAAGAAGTAGCTGATCATGATTCAGGAGCAGCCAAAGGACCAAAGGATCAGGATACAAAAGTAGCTGAAGGACTGGTTTAAGCTGTTTGGAGACTGAAATGGGCTGTTTATTGACTAAGATGGACTGCTGGCTGGCTAAGCTGAAGAGTTAGAAGATGTGGTTGAAGAACTGGCTGAAGGACCAGAAGATGATGGTGAAAAACTAGCTTTTGAGCTGAAAGATGACTTAGAAGGACTAGTCAGACTGGATTTATAAGCTAGAATGCTGGTTTTGGTTTCTGAAGAGAGAAAATTATTAGGAAAAGAAGCAGTCAAATAATGATTTTATGCTGTCAAAGATATAATAAAAAGATTGGATTAATTATCATATGGTTAAAAGAAAGGAAAAGAAATAATTTACAGGAATTAAACTATATTTTATTAAGAGTTGCTGAGTGAAAAGAAGTCAAGAAGAGGCTGAAAACAGAATGGAGAAACTTTGAGGGCAAATAAGCAAATTTTGCCAAGAAAAACTAGGAGAGGAAAAAGGCAAACAAAAGGCAAGTTCAAAGTTGTGAAATGTTGAAGAAAATGCGGGGAAACACAGAGAAACATTGAAAAATTGAAGGTTCAAAATCCCCTATGTAAACATAGGCAGAAGCGCTCAAGATTTGCTAGGAAATGTGACAGGAATTACAGCAAACCTGTTTGAAACATGGAGCAGTTGTTTATCCGGAGCAAGACAGCTTCAGGTTTGAACCATAGTCAAGAGCAAGTCATTTGGGCAAACTTTTTGGCAAAACTGTTGAATTGAGTCATATGATTGGCTGTAAGTTGAAGTTTATTTGATCAGTGTTTTGAGGGCTTTAACTTGAGAGTTAAAGCCTAAAAAATGAGGTTCAGAAGCAGAAAATCCAGGGCTTTCATTGGCTGAAGTAAATTAAAAGGTTTAATCTATTAAAGAGAGAGAAACACTGGATAGTTTAAGCTTTGAAAAACCAGAGCTCTGAGAGAAATTTTGGTCTTGAACAAGGAGCTATAAAAGGGGGAGCTATCTGAGGCTTCTCAGGGACTGAATCAAGTGGATTAAAAAGGCCACAAGGACTAAAGAAGGAGCTGAAGACCAAGTTAAAGGTGCAGAAGCCCAATTTAAAGAAACCATAGCCAAGGATAAGAGACCAGAGCTGGAACCAAACACAGGATCCCAAGATAGAGGTACAGGAGCCCAAGGCAATGTGCAGGAGCCCAAGACCAAGGAGTCCAAGAGATTGTTGGAGGACTCCAAGTATTGGAAAACCCGTATTTTTCCCATACCCAGGCAATATATCAGAAGGTTTCTAAAGGGATTTTCCTTCTGTCTGTGAATAAAAGCCTATTACAACCCCTGTCCAAATTTTCCAATGTCCAGAATACAAGCCTTATGAGTGAGCTACCCCATATCTTTTACCATAGTCAAGGGGTGGAAGATACCGTTTGTCAAAGTTGTAGAAGGTTTGCCACCAGTAAGTCTGCCCAGGAGGAGCGGTAAAGATTAACTAGGCATCTCAAGATGACAGATAGGGGAAGGGAGTTTATAGGAAATGAATTTACTAGGTTATTAAAGTACTGGTACAGGCCCACAGAGGGGTTAGCGCCCACTGAAGTACAGGTGCATGATGGGGATGCCCGCCTAGTAATTGGAAAAGTACTGGAAAAGTTTGCCGTTATGCAGGCTTAGTACAAGCTTCTAGAAACCCACCTACCACTGCTGGGTAATGATGACTCCTCCAAGCCAGTCTCTGGCTATGACCAAGGACACACTTTGGGGACTGGTGACCAGGAACCCCACAGTTAGTCTACTCCAACTATCCACAGCTGATAATAATTTAAGGTTTACTGATAAATATTAAACATGTGTTATTCTTGTGCCCCTGTATATTGAAAGCTCATAAAAAAGATTATAGTTAACTCAAAAATACCTTACTATCTAAATTATTAAAAAAGCAAATAGTAATAAGCAAAAAATTGAGTGCAAGTTTCTTATTCAGAATTTCAAGCCTAATTCATTATATCCCATTCAATCTTAGCAGTTGCAACTATTTCAAGTTGCTTCTTATGCTCATAGGCCATTCATCCCACTGTTACAACATCCTAGATAGCCTTTTGAAAGACAGCAAACTTAATGAAGGGCTATGGTGGAGGCATATAGCTGACAAGGCCCCCAAGCTTGTAGATGATCTTCTCCTGTCCATGCTAAAGCTCACCAAAAAATTGCTGTAATTGGGGTGGAACTCAAAGTTGATCTTAGTGTTCTTTTGATATACCTATAAATACAATACCATCTACCTCTCGTCATTCATGGCCACTAAATGCATGTTCCAGGAGGTCTTGGCCCAGGCCTTTTCATGCCACTTGATGACTCATTTTTTAATTCACCAGGGCTCAAAGTACTCCATAAAAAGTCTTAAACTCATTGTGCTTGACTATGTAGAGATCCTTGTAGGGAAGCCTAAATCTCTGTGCTTTACCATATGGCTTTAAAAAAATCCAAATTTCTACCTGTGCAAGCCACTTTTCAGCCATCTGAGGTATCCCTGTGGCGCAACTATTTTTCCCAGGGCTGGCATGTATGTGCAAAGAAATAGGTGGATCTAATGTAAGTGACACTAATACAATTATATATCAAATAATTATACCATATGTACCTGACTGACCAGTAAAAAGTCCATGATGGATATTTATGGACCATGTGGACCATGTGTTCAGAGCCTTACCTTTCCTTTAGATTTGAGGGTGTCAGCATCTTATTAAAAAATATAGGGCTGGCTTTTATCAATTATTCTTTATGATTATTCCTGCAGCTGGACTAGTTATAGCTCAGTATTCAAATTATGAAAGACAGCAGTCCAGAAGGAAATACAAGGGGTTAAGAATAAGTTAGCAGCTTTATCTATAACTTAATACTACTATATGATAAAGGGTAGCCACCAATCCACACAGGGATGCCATTATGGCATGATTAATGTATGTTTTGTGCTTTGTATGACTTATTGAGGGGTTATTGTCTGAGTTTGGCTTTGCCCCTGATTTGGGGATATTGGCGTATCTCAACATTTGAAGGCAACCTCCAGAATTAACTCATACAGCATGAAACATCCCCCATGTTGACAATCCTTAAAATATTTTTCTTATTTTATTTATCCAAGGATAATTTTTCTGGCTTAAATAGTTGGTATCAATAATAAAAGCAAGGATTAGTTTTTATTTTGAGTTTTTAATTGAAATTATAAAGGATGAAGCAGAAATAGTTTTTTGGATTGTTGACTTGGAGGATGTTGCATGCTGTATGAGTTAATTCTGGAGGTTGTCCATTTAAAGGGGAAGGAATAATATTGATAGAAACACCATGGGGTAGCTCTATGAGCACCCCTGGGGCTTATGAGATACATGGGCAGAAAAGGCGTCCAAATAAGTTACAGCATTATTTTAGCCATAAGTTATATAGCAAACATACCCTTGAATACCCAGTTTGGTGCCTTTTCATCTCAGTAAAGTTATTTTGCATTAAATAAGGTACAAACCTATTATTTATCTATTAACCACTACCTTTTAGGATAATTTCTTCTCCATCTGGAAAATTCAGGCGCTTGGGAGCAATCTCTCTCTCCAAAGCAACATCCACATCCTTGGTGGGGGATTTGCAGCTGTAGGCTTATTGCAAATATAATTTACCAGCATATCCAAGTTTGGTATCCGCTTGATACTATTGGGTTCCATATTCTTGAGGTAAGGCGTAATCATATTCTCTCCAGTGGCTGCTTTATAATAAACCAGCCACATGGAGCAAATATGTCCCCAATTATAATAAGACGGGGCAGGCACTAGTTTCATCTTGATCAGGGCCTTGCCTTTGACACAGGTAGTGAATCTGTTTTGGATCTTATGCTTTGCATTAATAAGTAGAATGGGGGCAGTTGAACTTTAACCTTTAAAGAGTATAGAAATTACAGAGCTCAAACCTTACCACCCTTAAAAAAATTCAAATTCTAGCTGTTGAATGTACCATCTTTATTGGTATGTTGTTATTGTTGCTTCACCCCCAGGTTCCAGCTTTATATTTCTACTCTCATTCCAATCCAATGGCATTGAACTCCAAGGAAAGGAGTCTTCTCCACCTGGATCCTTTTGGAAAAAGGGTTTCCAAAGGTAGGGGGTCCACTGTTCCATCTAGGATCTGGTTTGGCCACCTAAATAAGGGCCAAACTTTAATCTGTTTAATTATGCTGGCTGTAGCCCTAGTTTTAGGGCCTTTGCAGCCAGATATAATGCCTCAATATTTCCAGAGGGGAGTATCATATGTACATGGCACTGCTTCAGCATTAGTGCAATCAGATGATGTGGGTTCACAATGGTGCTCCCCTCTTTGCAACAACTTTTCCCTACCACTCATCATTAAAGCAATACAATACCCAAGAAAGAGAGGTATTATTCTGGCCATATGGGAAAGCAATTTTGACATATGAAAGCCCTCCAGGGGGGTTAAAATTAGGTAGATTGCCATGAACTATCTGAAGGATTTGAAATGGATATTAAAAGACCCAAAGCTTCCTTCAAAAGTAAGTTAATATATTGTACACAGTGATGTGGAGCACCATAAAAGTAGTGTATTGGTGGACACCAGAGGGGGCCAAGCATAGATTGAAGAGGGGTTTATCTGTGATGGTTCCTGTAGATGTACATCTTTGGTATTATCTGGCTTGAGTCCAAACTGGGAAAACAGTTCTTGATGTCCTCCTAGTCCAAGAAATTCTGGAATTACAGCTAGGTGATGAGATTATTTATCTTTTATGCTAGGAGAGAAGAATCTAGTTTGTGATGTTCTTGTCTAATAGAGTATTAAGGCTTTCTGATGAGAGCAAGGATCTATCAAGGGGATATTCTCTCAATGATAGCCCAACCTATCATTTATAATTGACTCTATTATATACTCATCTTTATAAGTGGGTAAATTCAGTAGTAAAGCATTGGATTTGGCTGCCCATTATTCTAAAAGGCACCTGGAAATGATTTCATAAGCTTTGTGCATTTGATTGGTAGAGTGTTGAGTTTAAATCTCTCTGCATGACATTTGCTGATGGTAGTATTTTCCTTTCTGGGCCTTTTTAACTGAATTTAGTCCTGATATGTTTAACTTCAACTTATTGATTTCCTTGTTATATCTGTGATACAAGTTAGAATCCAGAAGGTTGGACTCTGGGGCTTAAATATTAATAAATGTGAAAAGATTGCCTATTTTTAGGCTTTTTATATTGATTAATTTGAGTTGGGTCACAATTGGGGTTTGGCCTGAATTAGCAGCTGCCCTTGGTTGCTAGGGTCCAATGAGAGAAGAGAGGCCCAGTCTGGGTGTGTGGGTGGCAGAGGATGGGACGTCTGGGCTGACTGGTTGTCAGCAGAGCCCACAGAGTGAGTTGGTGGTCCACCAAATTTGTTTTTGAACTCATTTTTTCAGCTTTCAGTTATTGTGGCAGCTTTTTAATTAGGGGAAAATACTGCTGGAAATTTAGCTTGGTGTCTTGTTCCTGATTTGATGTGTTTTTTAATTAGATCCACATTGTGTTTGTTGTTGTTGCTTGGTTTTCTCATGTGGTTCTATTCTCTGTTTCATGAATATTCCTGACAGGTAGATCCCACTTGAATCATCTCCCAGAAAAAGTGCTTGATCTGTAGCCAGGATTTTTGGTTGTTACAGTTGAAGCTATAGCTAACAGTAAAAAAACTTAGCCACTATTAACAGACATGATTAGAACATATTTATAAAAGTGTCTGGGGCTTGCAACTTGTCACAAAAATTAAAAATGTCTTGGATTTCAGTGAATTTCAAGCCCATGGCCTTAAGTTTTGTTAAACTGTCTTCAGGTCATCACATAATCAGGTGGGGGGGAAATTATGAGCTTCTGGAAAAGGGAGGATAGTAATTCTAAACCAGCTTTCTTATAGGCTGGATTCTTTTCTCACTTGGAGATGCAGGCTTTTTAGCGGCAACAGCGCCCATGTTGACACTTTTTCAACATGGTCACTATCAACTTGAAACTCAAAATCTCCTATGTTTTTGCTAGTTGCGCTAGCTTAGTTCCCATTTTTTAAAAGCATTAAGGGGTGCGAACCCAGAAAACACGGCAAAATTGTGGCCATTTTGACACAATTTAATATTAAGCTTAATAAAAATCTTGATTTAACCAGATTTTTCCTTTGAATTTACTAATAAAATTAGTTTATTTTTTATTTGTTTTCACAACGTAAAAGTTTCAATGTCGACACTTTTTAAGCCAAATTTATTTTTAATAATGATAACTGAAACATCTATAACAAAAAAATAAGTGTACATTTAAAAATACTTTTTATATCATTAATATATAGAAAAGGACATTGCACATACAGTTGATTGTTAAAGTGTTCATCTTTTAAATATATATGTGGCACTTATTCCGGCTTTAATATATTAAGTGGATTGGTGGCTAATGGTGATCTAATAATTTAAGTTTGAGTTACTATGTAAGTTACTATAGAATTTATTATTAAAAATAATGTTGAAACTCAGAAATGTTGTCTATTTGCTTGTGATCATCTGTCAGGTGGATTTAAGAAAATTAGAGTGGCGCAATTAAGCTTAAATTAATAGGACCCCTCCTATAAAGAATGTTGTAAGTGACGTTGTTGCCACTTTACCTTTTTCATATCTGAAGAGAGATTATTAAAAACTTTTAATATATGCAATGGTAAAACATCATATTACCACTACCCAAATATAATTTTTAATAAAGATAAAGAGTTTAATAATTTTTTAACTTATTTTCATATGCTTTGTATTTTATTATATGAACAAAAACACACAGAAAATGGTTAATATTTGATAGCCTGCTTAAATTTAATTAAGTGTACTATGTTTTTTCATAGTAAAGTTTTAAAAAAATATCAACAGTGTTAATGTTGTCAATAATAATGTCTACAATATTTCTAATTGATAGTGACAATTCAGCTTTTTTTACTAATTGTCAATCATAATGTTGACACTTTTCCTTTCTCACATATGAAACTTTATGTTTTACATAATAAAATCATCTGATTTTTTGATATTGTTGAGGATCTAGATGTAGAAGTATTCTGGTTACTGCCAACTCACTTAACATCCAGTCATCACCCAATTTGGTGCCAATCCAATATACTGTTTGAAATGCCAGAAATGGTAACAAAGCAATATCGCATGACTGTCCAAGTATCCAGTGGCTTGAACCCATCCCACACATGACCAACCCCTAGGTTCAATCTAACTAAAATCTCCTCCACAGCTAAAGCTATATAAGTCTAAAATATTATCCAATAAAAGATACTTCTCTTCTTTCCTAGTTCCATATTTAAAGCTTCCCCAAAAGGCACTCCTTATCACTGGTAGCAGCTACAGTTTTTTGACCACACCCATGAAAGAGAAAAGGACTGAACAGAACCTGCCCACATTTGCTCACATACTCAACCAGGCCACATTCCAGGAGACCTGGAAAACCTACTTTTGCGCCCACAACATTGACAAAGATATACCTAGTGGATGCACCGTATTCAAAGGTCTGGTCATGCCCAAAGCATGTGCCAAGATAAATCAATACAGACGCTCTCTCCAACCACAAACAAACACACAACCACCTATCATAGGCAAAGTTACCAACACCAAGTACATTGGTATTGAAAAGTTCTTTGGAAAAAACAAAAAAATCATCAACTGGCTAGACCACTCAGCTGCAAAACTCTGTGCTAGCCGCATTTCCCACAAAAAATGGGTCCAGGAAGCCAGCAAGTGCCTGTAAAAGGCTGCAGCTAACTGGTTCACCACCTGGGTTGGGATACAAACTGACAACCAGCTTGACAACTGGGAAGAGTTCAAAGCCAATATGACCCACAATTTCCGCATCACTGAATCCCTCCAATACATTGTGATACAGCTCAGGGATCTTCCTCAGAAGACCACTATCACAGCTTACGCCAATGAATTTGAAGAGATACACCGCAAGATCCTAAACCCAGCACAAGCTGATAACGTACACACTAGAGCATCATTCATCAATAGAATGAAACCCTCTGTCACTGCCCTCATCTGCCCAGAGGTCAACACTTCCATGACCGCGCTCATTGCAGAAGCCAAGCATGCAGAAAAACCTGCAAACATGGAATATGCTGCACACAACAACAATCGCTCCTAAAACAGCAATGGCAGAGAAAATTCCAATGGCAACAAACACCAAAACACCAATCATAGCAACAGCAACTCCAATTGTAACAATAGCAATTATAGCCAAAGCGCAAACTGCTCCTGTCCTAAGAAAGAGGACACTGCTGAAGTAAACAATGCTGAAACAGAAACCCACTATGAATCTGACCCCACATTCTCTGACCTCAAAGGTCTCAAAACAGAGGAACAGGGAAAAAAGAAGGGGGAAAGGCTTAAGTGCCCCTGTCTCCCCCCAAACCAACAAGAAATTGTACCAAGGCACAAATATTGCTGCTTGCATCCCACATGTCCCGCAATCCTTCATTTTTATGAACGTAAAAATTAAATATCACTCACAATATCTTGTCTATCCATGCACTTATAAATCTCATACACATAAAGTTTTATTTGACTCTGGTGCATAACACACTATGGCTATCAAACCTTTTTTAACCAAGTACAAAAATACTAGTTGTCAAATCCAACTTCAAATATGCCAGAATGGCAGAGAAATCAAATGTTCTACTTGAAGGCAAAACAACTCCCTTCAGAATTGAGCTCCAAGGCATACAAAAGTCCATCAAAGGACTTGCCATGAGCAACATAAGCTACAACATTGTAGCAGGCATGGACTGGTTCACCCAAGTGAACCCCAGCGTATGTTGGAAAACAAAAACCATGATCATCAAATGCAACAGAGTCAATTTTAATATCCTCAAAGAACCTAAAAATCTCATCCTAAGAGGCACAGTATTTGTCCAAGTCATAAACCAAGACAACTCAGAACGTCTGACCAAAGACAGTACCCTCCACATAATGAGGTACACCAAATTCAATAACATACAAACAACCAAAATCCAATTCCCAGAACTTGCAGCCCTCCTAAACAAATACACTCATGTATTTAAGGAAGAACTCACAGAGTTACCCCCTGAGCAGCAGGTCAAACACAACATTGACCTATGCAAAGCCATGCCTAAACCTGCACCCCTCTACAGACTCTCCCCTATGAAGACCCAAACACTCAAGACCCATATTGAGGACAATATAGCCAAAGGATTCATTTGCCTGTCTGAATCCCCATGGGGGGCAGCGGTTTTCTTCATAAAAAAGAAAGAAGGATCTCTTTGCCTAGTTACTGACTACAGAGTACTAAACTCAAGCACAGTAAAAAATAAATTCCCCCTTCTGCTCATAGAAGACCTATTTGCAAGGCTCTCCAGAGCAAAAAATTTCTCAAAGATTGACATCACATCTGGTTATAATCAAGTCAAAGTAAAAGAGAAAGACATTCCAAAGACCACATTTCGTACGCAATTTGGATCCTTTGAGTGTAGGGTAATGAACTTTGGGATGACCAATGTTCCAGCAACATTTGTCACCATGATGAACCAAGCACTAAACGGTCTCTCAAATATATTATGCTACCTTAACAATATCATCATATTCTCAAAAACAAAAGAGGAACACCTCACACATGTCCGTAAGACACTCAATTGACTCACAAAGCACAAAATTTATGTAAAACTAAGTAAGTGCCAATTTATGGAAAAGGACTCCTGTTCTTGGGCCACATTGTCTCTGAAAGTGGCATCAAAGCAGATCCAGATAAAATAAAATCCATAAATATCATGCAACACCCCACCTCTGTTAAACAAGTAAGATGCTTTCTTGGAATGGTAGCCTACCTAAGGAAATATATCAAAGACTGCAGAAAGCTCACTGCACCAATCAATGTTTTAACCAAGGGTAATGCCAAAAAGGAATTCATCTGGACACCAGAATGTGACAAGAATTTTTACCTATTAAAACAAGCTTTGATTTAAGCACCAATATTGCAATACCCTAATAACAATGGCTGCTACAAGCTTGAATCAGATGCCAGTGACATTGCCATTGGTGCAGTCCTGCGCATCTGCCAGCCAGGGCAGCAAGACTTCCTGCCAGTATGTTATGAAAGCAGAAAACTAATCAATACTGAGCAGAGATACCCAATACAATATAAGGAATTGCTAGCAATATACCACACATGCAAGAAATGGAGATGTTATTTAGAAGGACACTTAAACGTCTGAGTACTAACTGACCATAAATCCTTAATCTACTTCAAAACTCAGAACGCACTTGCACGGCAACAAGCCAAATGGATGTCCCTGCTAGAGCAGCTCAATTTGGACATCTAATACAAAAAGGGGGCAGAGCTGGTCACGGCTGATGCTCTCTCTAGGCTATGTCAGCCAAGAGAGGATCATCCTGACCACCTGGACCCTGAATGGCCCAACCTATATAACATTGAGTACAAAACAAAAGGAAAAGATCCCTCCACACACCAAATAACCCATGATAGGTTAGTAAGGAATGAAAAATATTTCCATGTATCAAATGGCACTGTAATCCAAATCATTAAAGATAAACATGTTCCCTACACCCCACTTGCACAAAGAGTTGACACCATCCTAAGACATCACCATCTACTAGGACACACAAAGGCTAACAATCTATGCCTCACACTAAAGGAGATAGTATGGTGGCCCAATCTTAAACAAGACATAATTGATGTTCTGAAAAAGTGCACAGTGTGTGAAAAATACACCAGCAACAAAGCTCCTCAGCCAACAGTTAACCCAGTACCTGACCCCAAAAAATTCAAGGTTTGGGGAGTGAACATAGTGAGACCCTTCCCAGAAACAAAGACAAAGCAATGTTTCCTAACTGTAGCCATTGACTTTTCCACATGCTGGCCTATCTTCTGGGCAAAAAAGGATCACAAAGCAGAAACAATAAATTGATTCATTAACAAAGCAGTCATAGCTGACTATGGCACTCCAGACTACATCATAACTGATGGAGCAACAGAGTTAATAGGTCATGTAGTAAACAACAACCTAAAAGCAAAGAACATCAAACATTCCACAACCTTGCCCTAAAGGCCACAGGCCAACAGCAGAGTTGAGCACCTAAACAACAGCCTTATCAGGACCCTAAAGAAAATAATGGATGGCAAAGCCAAAGACACATGGCCACTATACGTGAAACATGCATTATTAGTATCCCAGGTCCACACCAATCAAGGGACAGGCTACTCATTGTTTGAACTAACATACAGGTACAAACCAGAGATAGTTACCCACAACAACAAACCATACGTAAAGATCTCCCTGGGAAAACCTCCCACAGTGGAACAAGCACCAACTCTACAACATATACACCTCAAAGCTAAAATAGAAGAAACAAAAAGGCTCAAAACACAAAAGGTAACTTCTACAGAGGAACCACTCCCCATCAACTCCACTGTCTGGGTACTGGCTGGGAATATAAAGAAGCTAGACTCAGTACATAGGGGACCAGGAAGAATCATCATATACAGGCCAGAGCAGGAACACTTACCTAGTAAAATTCCAGGTTGTCAAAGAGCCCAATTACCAAGAAATACCACAGAACCCGTCTCGGCCTTAGTAAAGGAGAACACTTGACCCAGTTGGTGACAACTAGAAAACAACTCCAGGAACATCAGGCAGCAGCCGTCAAGACAAAGCCCCCTCCTGATGTACCTGAGTAACCCCTTAAGGGAGGGGTGTGTCAAGGGTCTGGATGTACAGGTATTCTGGTTACCACCATCACACTTAACATCCAGTCATTGCCCAATTTGGTGCCCTTCCAATATACTGTTTGACATGCTGGAAATGGCAACAAAACAATATCACATTACTGTCCAAGTATCCAGCAACCCAAACCCATCCTGCACATGACCAACCCCTAGGTTAAATCTAACTAAAATCTCTGCCACAGCTAAAGCTATATAACTCTAAAGTATTATCCAATAAAGTATACTTCTCTTCTTCTTAATTCTATATTCAAAGCTTCCCCAAAAGGCGCTCCTTATCAATATGCTGTATTTTTAACTTTTCTCTTCCATATTTTTTAATTTTTAAAGTAAAATTTATATATAAACATAGTAGTTTTACTTAAATCTCTTAAATTTTAACTTGTTATTTAAAACTATAATAAAATAAAAACTATACAAGTATTTTTTAACTTTTAAATGCCAATAAAAACCATATAAGGTTTAATTTCTATTTAGTATGTTTTATAGTTGTTTTGTTTTTTTTTCAAAATACATTGCTTTACCTTAGAACTTGTAGCTTATTATTTTAGGACAAGAACACCTCAAAGCAACCAAAGGGTACCAAGCGTCCCTCCAAGGCCCCCAAGACTCTAAAGAAAAAGCCTGTCTCATCAAGAAAGGTCACTCCTAAGCCCTCCCCAAACCTTCCCAAAGCCCTCCCCTGAGCTCTCTCCCAAGAAGAGCCCTGCCCACTCCACTGGGGGAGAGGAAACTGATGGTTCAGTTACTGACCACAGTTTCTATAAATCTGCTTCAGACAAGGAGACTACCAAGAAGTGGTGCCAGGCTAAAAAGTCCCCTCCAAAGGATAAGTCTTCTACACATGAGGAGCACCTAGATAAGCCCCCTTCTGCTTCCCCCCCACTGAACTCCCCTCTTTCAAGTTCATCAGGGGATGATTCAAAGCCCCGCCCTGATTACTTGCCTGGATCCTGCCATGCTCCTGCTGGTCCCATGGGACCCTCTTGTAGCCCACAATATCTGCAATGTTGATGGGAAGTTCAAGGTTCCTTCCACCTTACCAAAATACTTCCCCATAATGAGCGTCAAAGGGGGGCCAGCAATGGTAGCAAATGGTTAGATCTTCTCCTGCAATAACACCAACTGGGGCTTCAAGAGCCGCCACTATACCTGTGAGGACCGCTCCTGCCCAGTGCGGCTCAATACTAAGCGCTGGGACTTAGTCCAAACAATTAAGGATGAGCATACCTGCACTATGCCCAATACAACCATAGCCTGTCTCCTGAAATGGTACCTTGTGCAGATCATGCCTACCTCCAAGGACCTTTCCCCCATCCAGCTGGCTGTGCTTGCCTATAAGCACCTCTCCACCATCAAACTGAAGAGGATCCAACCCACAGCCAGTTGGTTAAGCTTGTTTATGATAGGCGCCAAGCCTCAAACCCCCTGGCCAAGAGTGCCACCACAATCAAAGACCTGGTCCTTTCTGATGCCCTTAAGAAAACCAAGGATGGAGATATGTTCCTGCTCCATGACAATGGGCAGGAAGTGGAGGATAGGATCATTTCCTATGCCACAACCCAAACCCTGGAGCAGCTCAACACTGCTACCACCTGGCTGTGTGACGGCACATTGGCAACCTGCCCAACCCTTTTCAAGCAGCTTTGGGTCCTGCACGGGCAATTTGACGCCCAGATTATCCCCCTTGTTTTCTTTTTCCTGCCTGGTGCAAAGACAGAGGTCTACACCAGAGCATTTAAAATTGTCTGGGATGCTTTGAGCTCCCTTCCTGCCAACCATCTCCCCCCTCCCACCCACTCCACAAGGGCCAATCCCTCTCTTCTGAGAAGGATGAGTCCACCCTAGCTGCAGAGAAGCTAGCTCATGCGCGCTCACTTGGGCCAAAGGTGATTATCATGGACTTTGAGCAAGCTCAGTTCAGAGCCTTTGAGGCCACCTTCAATAGAGAAGTACAGGGCTGCTTCTTCCATTTTAGGCAGGCCCTCACCAAACACCTCAAGAGCAAGAAGGAGCTTTTTGAGAAGTATCTCAATGATGGTAAAGGGAAGTGCCACTTTGCCATGGCCCAGTTTGCTGCCTTGGCTTTTGTGCGGCCAGAGCATACTGGGCTTGGCTTTGAGGCCCTCCTGGAGGATGCTTACGTGAAGAAGCACTCCACCATTTTCAAGGGCTACCTTGATTACTTTGAGCAGCAATGGGTAAGCAAGAAGGTGACTGCCTGGAGAGGAAAGAGTGGGGCCACAGCGCCATGGAACTACCAGAGCGCCTGTCTTAAGGGAGAGATGAAGACCACATCCAGCCTGGAAGTGTGGCACAAGCACCTGAAGGTGAGGTTTGGGTCAAACCACAAACACAACAAGTTCTTCTCCAAGATGCAGGAGGAGCAGGCCCAGACTGTTTCTGAGTTTTGTGACCTGGTCAAACAGGTGGCCCCCAAGAAGAGAAAGGGTAAGGACCAGGACTACCAGGAGGACTCTAGAAGGTGATCAAGAAGAAGTATAATGTGGCAGAGATCAAGAAGCACCTAGAAGATGTAGCAACTGCTCTTTGTCATGAATGAAATTTCAATACTTATATTGAAAACCCAAGAGTTGAGCCCCAGTTCCCAGAAGTTGGATCAAACCCTCCAGGACAGTCCAGGACCTGCCAATCCGTTAAGTCACAAGCTCAAATTGGTAAATTACTCTGTGATCCGCCAGCCTACTACAGAGGATTCCCTGAATAGTTGCCAGTCTGCTGCCAAACTGGTGCCAATGAAGACCCATACCAACAAAGGAAATGTAACCTGGCTAACGGAGGTTGGGGAAGGACCTACTGCCAACCTGCCAAGAGCCAATACTGGAGCTTTGGAATCAACACTGGAAGCCCTGGAATCAAACCCTGATCCTCCAAAGACTACTCAAGTCACGCAAAGTGGACAGGAACCCGCCCACTTGCTAAATTGCATACACGAGTTGACGAGTTACTCCGAGACCCGCCAGTCTCCCAAGGACAATTCCACAAATGGTCATCAAATTGATGCCAACCTTGAGCCACCAAAGACCTGAACCTATGCAGCAGTTGCAGCTTGTCTTAAGGAGGTTGAAACATTTCCTATTTTTAACTCTGCCAATGACCACCATCAACTGCCAGCATTTTGTCCAGAGAGGGTAGTACAATTGAACTACTCGGGTGATATAGTGAACAGTGGCAGCAGAACAAAGCATTGCCACTTCTATTCACCAGAGCAGGCGCTACCTGGGTCTCCTGCCCTTGAGACTCTAAGCCAAGATCCATGCCCCACCAGTGCCTTGTCTGCAAACCTGAACCCTGCAAAAATTGAAGAAGCAAAGTCCCATGGCATAAAAACCCTGGCGGTATGGTGAAGACCACATTGTCATTTTTGATAATAAAGTTTTATGAACCTTTGGTTTGAACAAATCTTACCCTATCTAGTCTTAGTGATCTTCCATCTTAATTCCGGCCAAGTAGACAACCAGTCACCGCCCCCTCTAGAGACCAACCTGCCAAACCGCCCCAGGCATTATACCGTCCCCCAGGAGCCCTCTTTGAACCTGTTCACTTTACTGAATACCCCCCCCAGCCTGGCCTATTCAGAGTACAACTTAGAAACCATCCTCATTGCCAACCCTTTGGCAAGGACTAGAAGTACCAGATACATTGGACGCAAAGGAAAGAGAGTTGAGATACCGCCCTTATTGTTCAAAGACAAGTACAACTACCTACCAGTGTACTTTGTTCCCATGAATCCACCATTAATCCCAAGACAGACTGCCCACTGGAATCTACCGCCACAGCCGAGACCACCTCTACCCAACTGTTTGGAGTACTCTACATTACTTTGACAGAATTGGTGGATTCTGTGGTCCCCAACTCCGGACCCTGGTCCTTACTCGGGTGATCTGTATCTTATATTATCAAGTTATCACCCATTCTATGGTGGGCCCTACCTGCCAGCTCAGCTGCACCTCACCCCAAGCCACCCAATGCCTCTACCTATGACTGGCTTCCTAACACTCTTGCTGGTGGCTTCAATTAGCCCATTAAACTTTGCTTTGCCTGGATCCTTTTTACTTTTGATTTTTATCTCCACATATTTTTTGGGTAGTAATAATATTTTTAGGTAAAAATGGTAAGTTTCAGATACAGTTTCAATGTGGTTTAGTAAGAAATATCTTATATTATGTTAATTTATCTTTAAGGTATGAGATTTTTCAGTTATGCTTATATAAAGTATAATAAATTAAATATAGAGTTTTCTTATATTTTGTAGTAATTATGGTATATTGAATATCTTTATTTTCAGTTCACTGGAATCTTAATTTGTATGGGAATAAAAAATATTTTTATAATAAAACAGTGGAATTTACATAGTAATTGAAATATGCTTGCTTATATCTCCTTATTACTTGTGTTATTTTTTATTGCATTTTTGGACTCTCTGGGGTCATTTTAGTATAATAATGTACTTAAAAATATTTTTTTATATCAAAAATGTTTAGGGTAAAGTGTGCTGTTAATTAAAAAAGTGTTGACGTCCAGGAGACAACATTATGTAAAACTGGGGCGTCACTTTACTATAGTTTTGACATTAAAAGTGTCAACATGGCCACTGTCAACATTATTAGTGCTAACATGGGCACTGTTGCCTTTTTAGCTGCTTTTTTTGCTAGAGAGACTCTTTTTGGTAGGCTCTGAATCATCAGCAGATTCATAAAAACAAAAAGCAACTTATGCAGCTTCTCACTCTTTGTTAATGGGATTATGGGATAAAGATGAAGGGTAAGTAGATGTCAAGACCCAGGGGGTCCTGACAGGGGTCCATTTCTCTATGGCAATCTTGATAACAAATCAAACTTGGATATGAACTTGAGCTTTATTATTGGGCAAGACTAAGAATGATCACAATGTGAAGCAGGGGAGATAGGGTTATTTTATACCCTTTTCAGGATTTTTCTGG
Source organism: Entomophthora muscae (assembly GCA_014839935.2). Classification (NCBI taxonomy): domain Eukaryota; kingdom Fungi; phylum Entomophthoromycota; class Entomophthoromycetes; order Entomophthorales; family Entomophthoraceae; genus Entomophthora; species Entomophthora muscae. Next base: position 59,911 of record QTSX02005898.1, on the reverse strand, counting down.
ATCTTTCTTGACTCTTGTATATACTTCTTGGTAGAAGAATTGCTTGGAAGATAGAGCACCTCATGACCAGTTTCACTCATATTCCAATTGAGAAGGTTTGGTTTTGTATGGACCTTCAATTCATGGTCTAGAACCCATACTATTGGATTCCCCTTGTCAGTAGCTTTCCATTGAGTGTTTGGAAATTTGAATTGGTTCAGTTGTTGATGAGTTATGCTTGGCTTAAACTGGGTGCTCAGCTGACTAATCTTCAAACCTCTTTTGGCTAGGACTGACAAAACCTTCAGGGCAACCCTAATTGAAAGATATTCTGCCTTTACATGGATCTTCAATTCATGATCTAAAATTAGTGCGATTGGATTCTCCTCTTCAGTGGCTTTCCAACAAGCATTTGGCCGTTCTGATTGATTCAGGCATTGCAGATTTATGCTTGGATTTATTTGTGGCGTTTGTTGACCAGTTCTATGATCCTTATCAGTTCGGATTCGCTGTGTTTTGGCAATCGGATTGATTATTGTCCATAAGTCAGGGTCTAGAGCAGCTAGGAACAAGATCAATACGTCATATTGAAGGTATGAATTCAGGCTATTTCCTTGAAACATAAAGCAGCTAAACCTTATATTAAGATTGTCAGGCAGGCCCTGACAGTAGAGGTAGTGGATATTGGAGGGGGATTGGTGTCTTTGCCTTGAACTTAGAGGCCTTCTTGAGGCAATTGGTTATGGTAGCAGATGGCTACTGGGACAAAAAACAGGGGCTTGGTTAAATATGTGCTATTGTTTGATTTAGCTAAAGAGAATTTGGTGTTATTGTTGAAAACAAGATTGTTACATTGTCTTTCAATGTATCTCACAACATGCAGGCAGTGCTCATAGAGTTGCCACATTTGTTTCTAACAATATTCTACCTTCTGCTTCAAAGGCCAAAATATGGGATATATCTCCTTATAAGGAGTCAAACCAGTTCTAGCCGAACTCCCTCAACCAGGTATTCAAACCCCTATTTGGATCATGCCACCACCTCCCGGTGGCTACCCTTCATAGTATAATTTCTCACATTTCTCAATAAAGACATTATCTTATTTTTATATCTCTGTCCTCCACTTGGACTGTTGTCTTCCCCATTCCAAATACTGAACTACAGCTAGTTCAGTTGCAACACTAAACTATCTGGGGCATGATAAGATTTTCAAAGTAAAAAGTTACAGACAAAATAAGCGAATAAATTTCCACGCAAATAAAAATAAAGCAACAACAAGATTACTATAGATAAACTATGCTTTCTGTGATTTAAAGATCTTTGATGCGCATTAGTTTAAATTGGCATGCAACTAAATATCGCTTCAAACTTTAAAAACTAGGTTAGGTTTTGGGATAAATTGTTTTTATGATAAATTCTATATATCGCTTGCTTAATGCTGGCAGAAGGACAAGGTTGCGGGATTCTTGCGTATAGGTTAAGAAATAAAAATGTGCATTTATATGAAGTTGAATTCGGATATCTTTTTTGGGTATGGGTGGTAGATACGCAAATAAAAATAAACAGCCATTAAGAATATAGTCTTGTGGCAATGCAATACAAACCAACATAATTAATTTACTTCTTCTAATATTAAATCAATTTATTTTATGTCAATTTGACTGGGAAATCGTGTTGGTGTATAAAGTTAAGCCAGTTAAACACTCAATTAGGTTTCAATCTAAATCAGATTATTGAGGGGTGAGGTGAGCTCAAATTTACACCAGCCAAGCAAAGGGTTCAATGATGAGTAGTGTAACGCAAAAACATTGTGTCACGAGGGTTGAAAAAACAATATTATATTTATTCAATGGTTATTAGAGCCCTGAGATAAAAAAGAGACTATATTAGAAAAAGGAGCAAATATAACAATTACTATTCAGAGTTTGGCTTCACAGTTTTAAAAGAAGCATAAACTTTGCAGGGTAACTTCAGTGGGGCCATAATTAAAAGTAAATTAGGATTATAAAGTTTAGTGGCTGCTTCTATATGGAGTAATGTCATGACTGACTATTTTTCTTTTTCTTCTTAGATTTTGGGGCTTCGCCAGAATGGTTTGAAGGAGCACTAAGATACAGTTCCATCATATCTTTAGCATTCTTGGGCTTTGCTCCCTTTTTGCTTGCACTTTTTGAAGTAGCTGCTTTTGCCGGCAATGGCTTTTTTGAAAATTTACTCTCTTCTTCATCGCTCTCGTCGTATTTAGTGTCGTTGGAGCGCTTGAGGGTGTGCGCGTTATAGACATATGAAGTTTCTGCTTTTGAACCTTTACCTTTGAACATTTTGGCTTTTAGGCTGAGATCGCCTTTGCTTAGAGCACGCTCGCTTTTTAGGGCAGCGTTATGAGATAGAAATTTCGCACCAACCCCAAGTCTAGAAGAGTGATTAGCCTCGAAAACAGACACTGTCACGTTTCAAAAAAGGAATCCTAAGCTAAGTTTATAAGATCAACCATTGGATTAATCATAAGAGCCTTAGACCAAACATCACTGAAAGCCAAGAGAAAAACTTTAGATATGGTATTTTACTTTATTGGATTAAAAATCAAAACATAAGCGCTTTGAAAGGAGCTAGGCGACTGGTAATCTCTAACCAAAAAGCTTTAACTGAAATTTATTCTAGCATTGCTGAGTCAAAACATAGGAAAATAAAGATGCATGTTTCAACAACTTCATGAAATACAGGGGCAATCATTTGGAAGCGAAAGGGCTAGAATCCCATTCAATGAGATAACTTCCAAATGTGCATTGACGGCTGTAATTTCATAACTTTTTCCACCCAAAGCCAGTTTTTAGATCAAATTCAGTATAAATTTTATAAACACAATGGGAAAATGGTTGACAGTGAGCTTAGCAAATATAGCCTGGCTTTAATAAGCTCTTTAAATTTATGACTGGCAAACTTTCATATTTTTAAAGGGCGGCTTTTCAAAACTATAGTCTATATCGTGATTTAATGCATAACAAATTAAGCTAGTGAGATTCTGCCGCGAGTGACAGCTTTAAAGTCCTCAAGCCAGCCACTTTGAATCATCTAAGCCACATCACTGCTAACCTGAATTCAAACCTCGGAGTGAAAATGTTTAAGCTACCGTAATTATTAATTAAAAGGCTTGTCATAGCCTTTAGATAAATTAGAAACACCCTGGCGCTAACACGCCCCTATACTTGCAGATGAATCTGAAGCGAAATACCAACCATGCAAAGTCACCAGAGATAAATAAGGTCATTAAAGAATATAGCATCACAGCTTAGCAATTATATTCCATTTAAGGAGAAAAAGTTTGCAGCAAACTCTTTTAAAAAAATCCAAAAAGAACGGATAAACCCGCGTGCTTTGATAAAATCCATTCCTTCACATGGAATTAAAGCGATCAGGGGTTTAAGCTTAAAAATAGTTGGCCTGAAAAGAAGACGGCCTGCTTGTAAGCTAGTTTGAAGGGTTTATGAGGCCTTTAAAAATATTTTACCGCATCAAAAAGCCAAACTTTGCAGGCAAGCTTTCCCTTACCTTTCTGGCCTTGGTGTAGAATAGCTGCTAGTTTCCGTTGTATCTGTAAATCTTTTCCCTTCCTCGCTAGACTTGATGTAGTTGGAGATCATAGACTTTATCATCCCCAAGGATGTTTGCATCTGATTTTGAAGCACTTCGGGGTCATCGGTTCTTAATTCGCTTTTGGTTTTATTTTCCATTTTGGTACTAGTTATATTGAAGCAGCCAAAAGTTGAGGAAGGCTAATATGGCTTATCCCAAGCAGTAAAGGATAAATTGGTGAGTAACTGAGTCAAAATATGCACGAGGAACCACCGTCATTTCTGGGAAATTTAGGGTTAAACGCATAACAAGTCAGCTCTAAAGCCAATTATTCCGTCATTAAATCAGCACGCCTGAAAACGTATATAAATTATTTTTTAAAAACTTTAGCAAGATGAAAATGTGCCCCACCCAGCTCTAAACAGGCACCACTGTGGAGCTTTATTCACTCGATTGCATAATTTTGTTGAGCTTGTCATATAAATTCGCCAAATCTTGCAAAGCAGTACCCAAGTGATGCAAGAACTTCATAAACCAAAAGGAAGTATACGATAAGAAATTTTAAAAAACATGGCATGGAGCTATTAATTAGATGGTGTTAAATTAAACCATTTCTATAAGCCTCAAGCTAAACAATGCCTTAACAGTCCAAGACCTTTGATCTGGTCCAAGGAATAAAATTGATCCAGAAAATGGTCTTACATAGAGATGTTGTAACTGTGCCGTTTTGCAGAGTTAAAAGGGGGAAATAATATAGGAACAACAATGCCTTTAATTTAGAAGAGATATGTTATGTAGCATCTGAACTGGCATCAGGGGCAGCTGGATGTTTGTGGTTCTCATGCTTCTGGGGGGACATCAAGGTGTGTCCTGGGTCAAAGCCAGGGACCAGCTGGGTTAGGATCACATTCATCAGGTATACTACTTCTATAGAAAGGACAAAATTGAATGATATGACTAAACCAAAAGGAACTCATCATGTCCCCAATCTTCATTGATAATTGATAACTAAGGAGAAACATATTTCATAACAATAAATGATCTATCAAAGCAGATTCACCATCTAGGGGGTGTTTGCATGATAAACTTAAGTACAGCAATGTTCTCAATTGCAAGGTTATTTGCACCACCTTACTCATTATTCAACCAGGATTTTTCTATGAGTTAACAGGCTATAGTTCTGCCTTTTTGATCCCCTTGACCAGCTCTAAAATCACTATCATTAGATAAGTTCTCTTTCACAAAAAGAGATAATAGAACTCAAGTTATCATTTATTAACAGAAGGAAGATTATCTTAGAACCCTTCTGATTTGCCACTGTTTTGGAGTCTTTTTGATCAGCTACTCCTTCTGGAAGGACTTCTTAATGATTTAGAAGACATCTGGTTATTCCAAACCAATCAGACATTCAACTATCAAGCTGCAGACTAAGCGCTTGACAAAAATCCAGCTCACAATCTAAATATTCTTCAACTTCACAGTCAACTCCCTATTTATAGTGCCTTTTTCCTATGTTTTCCACTTCAGCATGGCTTTTTAAAAGCTTAAACTATTGCCACTCACTTTTTCTTATAATAAGATCAGCTTGCACACTTACTTTCTCAAAAGCTTAAAGCATTGCTTCAATGTTTTCTTGGTTGTACTTTAAGCCTTGAGCTTTTGACTAGGGGTATTCATCATTAAGCAAGCCTCAACCCTATTCAATGATTGTGATGTTCAAAACTTCACCATTTTCACAATTGTGCCACAATCCAAATAGCAAGTTAATTGTCCAATGCTCAAACTGCCTTGGGCAAAGCGTTAACTGGTTTTTGTTCTAGCACCAGTCTCTCCTGCATTCAACCTTAACCAATTTAAATACTAGAATACTATTTAAATTGTTCTCTTTGATATTCTTTGGTGTTTTGCCCAGATCTTTACTCTCATAGTAAAAATCAAGGGGAAAGCCTGGCCAAAAGAGGGGTTGTACCTTGCCCTTTGTTAGAAAAGCGCTTTGAAGAAATGTTTCAGATTTTCTTCAAAGTTTTCCCAAGCTGCCATATACCATAGGGAGTCACTAAGAAACTTGATTTCCCATGATTTATTCAGCATTTATCTTCAATTTTCCCTTGTAGCAAAGTTGGGGTGTACCGTTTTCCCAAATTGTTTACCATGCTGTCTTTGTTGCAAATTATTTAAGAAATGTTTCAGTTTGTTCTTCAACATTTCCCCAAAATTGATTATAGCTATACAAATAGCCTAGCACTTTGCATATATATTGAGCATAGTGCTTGGCACTAGTGGTGTTCCCCCAACTAGGTCTTTCAGAGGCAAGCAGCTACATTGTACTAACTTCTCTTTTATTCACTCAAGTGGCTATCCTTGGTTTTCTGTGCAAATATACCTATTTAATTTTCTAGACACCCTCATTCACTAAGTCTAGCAGCTGCTTCTCTAAACAGCCATCTCAATGACAGTTCTAAGCACCCTATACTTGCACAGTAGCATTAAGCCCCCTTAAAGCTACACAAAAGAGATAGACAGAGAACCTCCTACCCTTGTGGTGATGAAACCAACTTTATTATAGCCCTGGTTAGTTTCAGGATCCCAATATCACATGATATATCAACCCCAGAGCACATAATTACCCCTCAGTACTAATAGGTGTCCCTTCTATATAGTACCCAAAGGCATAAATGTCAAACATCAACCCTCATAGTTAGGCAGGATTAGTCATCATAGCTGAGCAACAATCAAACCAAAAGCTATTTACCGCTCCTAGGCAACCAACCTTTACTTGGATAACATCATCTCACACCTGAAAAACAGCCCCAAATGTGGTTCATCACAATGCTCCTCATATATGAGTCACTACTTCTGGGAAATAGGTTGAACCTGTGTGACAATATACATTGAGATCTGTTCTGCAGATGAGGGCTAGGATTAGATAATAAAGATTGGTTTCCTGATAAGGGGAGATGTTTTCTGTTTTTTAATCTGCCTAGCCTTGGAAATGGGTGTTGGTTTTCTATGTCTTGGGGCTTTAGTAAGGTGGCACCTTATTAGTGTGTTAGAAGGATAGAGGGGTGGCATGGGATGTTTGTTTTAAGGGCTATAAGTTTTCTTAGGACAGCTGTAGTGATAATACAGATGGGGTTTCCCTGGGATAGATATGATTTGGTAGCATCAAAGTGTAAAGTTACGCCTCTCCCTTAGGCCTCTACTCCAATCCCTGCCAAATGCTTGGGAATTTGTACCAAATTATGTTCAAATATCTATCCAAAAGGTTACTGAAAAAGCCCAAGAAAAGCCCTCAATTTAATATTTTGGAATTATTCTGAAGATGCCCCCACCTAACCCACCCAAGAGACACCCCTGGTTAAATATCATGTGCAAGAGTGGCTAGGAGCAGTGATAATTGCATCCAAAGCAAATCTCATGATGTTAGTTGGTTTGGGTTTCCTTTTGATTATGCCCATTCAAAATTTGTATAGATTTTCCTGCCTCAAGAAATGCACTCATATCCACTCATATCATTGGTTGATTGGTTTTGTAACATTTAATCTACCACCCCAATCTCATCTCATCCCTTAAATGAATGCAAGAGTTTTAAAAGACCTTGCTTCATCACTCTCCACTCTAATAAAGCTTGAAATTTGTTAGTCTAATCTGGCCATTTGGTTTTTTGTTGCTTTTGGTGTTCAGTTGATTCCTTCCCCCCTTTGGACTCCCAGGAATTGTTGGCAACAATCTTTTGGTTTTTGCTGAAACTGCAATTTTTATTGTGGTTGAGAGCTTGGTTGTATTTCCTTTTAACCTGCTCCTCAATTCTCACACAAAGCCCTGATACCAACTGGGGGAGAATACAGCTGGGTTAGGTTGACTAGAAAGGGGGTAAAGTTTCTCTTTCTACAACTTTAGGGTAGCCTTGAGAAGGGTTGAAGGTTGATGAGCAATCATAGATAGCTTAGAGCATCATTAGGGTAGCTGTCCAGAGATGAGCTGCAAACCTTAATTATTTGAAGATATACAGGATGTGAAAAGTGGGATATGTCATCTATAAAAACACCACCAAGAATAAAGCTTATTTAGAAAGCAATATCTACAAATACACCATCTGGAAAGTGTTTCCAAAAGTTTTATCTATAACCAGCCCATATAGAAACTCTATCTCAAATTTCTGGCTAAACCACACCTGATGACTTTAAATATTAATAAAGGACCAAAACACTTCAAAAATAATATAAAAAGCATAGGGCTAGACTAAAAATCATCGAAGAACTCCAAATCTGCATAAAAAATGGGGGTCAGCTAGTACCAACTATAGTGAGCAAAGATCCAAAGCCAACACACCCCAAAACCATAACCTTTTTATATTAAAATTTGGCCCTATGTTAACATGTATATACTAAAAGTAAAGTAAAAATTAAATATTTGAAAAGAAAGAATTTTTTGGTGAAGAAAGTGGGTTAGGCTTTAGCTTCAAGAGCTGTGTTATGCCTTTAAGATGGGCATTGTAGCCTTCCTTAGAATAATAGGCTTACACTTCTTTGGTGACACTTGCAAAATTGACCTGCTGGCCAGAATAATTGGAGACAATGGTCTTGCTCTTGATAGCCTGTGATAAAGCTGGTCCCCGTTGGCATGCTGAATCTTCAGCTTGTTGATAATTTCATTGAATCTGGGATTCTTTACCTTGACCAGGTGGGTAAATTGACTGTGTCAACATTCAAGTGAAGAGGTGATCTTAGTTACGCCTTTCTTAACCTGCTTATAGCAGTTCCAGTTGATGGAGTTACCACCCTTTTGGATGCAGCGCTGCCCCTGAAACACACCCATCCACTGGTGCTTAAAGTACTGGATAAATAAAGAAAATGCTTCTTGGTGTTCAGTAATACAGTTGTCCTTGAGCAGCTCATCATAGAAAATGTTGACTTTTTTTCTGATCATGGCCAGAGCAGCAAAGACATTAAAGATATTTTGGCCTCCCTTGTGCCATTCTTGAAGACCAGCTTGTTAAGAGCTGGATTTTTATAAGATTTTTACACAGAGCCTGACATTAGTGAAAAAGCAGCCTTGCTGACTGCTCTTGAAGACTTTGATAAAGGCACTGGCTTGAGCTGCCTCAAAATTGACCATCAAAGTGATATGATATGAATGGGACTCTGAGGTCCTTTTTAGATGTGGCCTGTTCCTGTGTGGCCTCTGAATTAGCCTTCTTCTTCTTCTTGTGGCCCCTCTTCTTGGTTGGTTCATCATCTAGTGTGGGTAAGATGGCATCCAGTTTTTTCTTGATAATGGTTAATGCATGGATATAAGTCTCCTCTTTTTTGATTGGTATGAAGAATAAGACAAAGGAAACAGTATGAGCATTGAACTGGTCATAAATAGTCCAAAGCTGATAAAATAGCTTTGGGAAAGATGCAAATGTCCCATTGGCAAATCAGGTGTCACGTTTTAGGAGGCATGTGAGATCTTCTTGCATAGAAAAGCACAAAATTTTGTTGGGTGCTCCTTGGCCATCATCATGCAGGAGGAATTATTTATCAAGCATAGTAGTCTTCTGGTCTTCTGTTAGCACAAGCTTGTCAATATTTCTGTTGCTGACACTAAGATTTGCTTTGATTGAGTGTTGGTCAGTTACATAGTGTTGGAGTTCAGTCTTGTCTAAAAAATTTCTCTCTCTGATTCTCATTCAGGTGGAGGAGGGCATTAGTGACCAGCTCATATGAAGTCATGTACTTGTAGAGGGAAATAGCTTGTAGTAGGTACCAGTGCATGAGATAATATAGTATCATATCAGAGCCTTCACAGCAATACTATTTGGTGAGCTCCTTGGCTTGGGTTAAACTAATTGTAGTTAATTGTGCAGGGTAGCCTGGACTATCACAGCAGTAATGATGATGCACCAGGTTCTTCTTCTGATTATTGCAGGTGAACATAAAACCATCTTTTACAAAGCCAGCACCCCCTTCTTATTCATAATAAGGAAGGAGTCAGGGAAGACACCAGGGACTTTAAACTGCCCATTGAAATTGCAGATATTGGCAACTGCATGCAAGCCTCACTCTAGGATGGGCTACTTCTATGAGGAAGCTAATTCATGCCCATCAGAGTTTTTTATAGCTCTCTTCATTCTGATCTTTGTCATTGGAGTTTAAGTGCTGCTCCTGTTTTAAGAAGATGGGTGAACAAAGTGAGAGTGAGGAGGGATAGGGCTGTCAGCCTCAGGCTCAAGGGAAGGCGTGTGGGTCTTGGCAGGTTTTATTCTTTTTGAGGCTGCTTGGAGAGGGTAGCTGTGACGGAAATTGCAGGATAGTAAGAAGCTATCTCTAAGTGGTGGGGAATTACCACCCAAATCCACATATATTTAATGATTAACCACCAACGTGGCTTCAGATATTGCTTTGTAAAATTTCCAAATGAGATACTAGGATTAAGTAAAATAATTAATCCTAACCAAATTAGCCCAAGATAAATAGCCCGTGAAAGCATCAGAGAATCTTCAGAATAAAATTTAGGACATTGAGATGCAACACAATTTTCATTTTCAAAGACAGGGGGGACCACTCCAAGATTGGCAGGCATTGAATTAACATTGGGAGGAGCCAACAACAAAGTTTCAACTGCAGGGCCCCATCTTCCAGTAATTATCCGGCTTAGAATCAGATTGTAGGGAATATAGCGCAACAATCCAACTACAGGATGCATTTTCAAAAGTAAATTAGACCAAGGGATATTTGATTTTTATTGAGTAAATTTTTGAGAGGACTCAACTCTTAGAGTTGAAACAGTGAAAATTATTCAATATATATCAAAATTGACTAAGCAATACCACCTGGATCCTGGGCTCCTGTTTCTTCTACATTATCAAGTGAGTATCTGGTCCAGGTTGCAAAGAACCCTTGAGTGACCAATTTCTGACAACCATGCTGATTAATAAGCTCATATTGGGTGACCCTCAAATTACGTCAATTTATCAACGTTTATTTGTAAGGAGGAATTGGTTTCAGTTGGCAGACTGGAGCAGCTGTAACCCATTTTCAATTGACCATTTTATTTAAATCCGTTAATTTGGTTAATTTTGTTAAAGGGTTTCTGGCTTTTTGAGCCTTTCTACTTGGCCAGATAATTCCTGGCATGATGGAACCTACTGTTACAGTAGCCTTGGGCTTTTTGCCTTGGTGGGAATGGCCTTGCTCTTTGGGGCCTTTGCGGTAGTGTTGGTGATTGACTTGGGAGGCATCTAAAGGTAAATTAGTATCAAAATATGAGCAATTTGGGGGTTGTTTTTAAAGGGGAAAATGAGAATGTTTGCACTATAAAAGTTTAAATATTTTTACATATTCTTGTAGAAAAACTCTCAAAATATATAATATCAAAGAAATGGGAAATATATTTTGTCTAAAAATGTTTTTTGTTAGTAGCAAAGGGTTGCAAAACTTTAAGTTTTTTTTGGCTGAAGCTGCATTTCTAGATGCTGTATTCTAAGATGGCGTTTTTGAGACAGTGTTGGGTAAAAACATAGGAATTTTGCATATTTTTTATTCCAACTTAATATTTTCATGATGGAGCTACCTCAACCGGGACAAAGAGTAAAACTTGAATTTCTCAAAAAAACTAGCTTATACAACTGGGGTTAAAAAGTACCCAGTTGTTTAGAGAAGATAAAAAATACATATATGCAAAATTTCAGAGTTTTTCTTTCATTTTATATTAAGTGAAATTGGCGTCAAACTGTACTTTTTAAAAATGAAAACAGTCCATTTGCAATGGTGTGCTCTATATGGTGTCCTATGACGCCATATGTAAAAGCAGGTTGGTTTTTGATGGGTATCACTTCTATTGAACACTTAGAAGCCTATTGAATTTGTAATGACATGTTTTGCAATTGCATAATCACCCCCTTTTATATATAAAATCATTAGTAAACCATTTTATTGTGAATCCCAAATATCACTATTCCTTCTATGATAAGAAATAAAATAAGTATATGAAAAGTGGTTTTTTGAATGACTGTGTTACATGGATATAGTACTATAAAATTGATGTCAATCTGGGTTTATTTATTATGTGGGGTCACAGATTAAAACCCTACTTTTTTCCCAGTTAATAAGTGAAAGGCTTGGTTTTACCACAAAAAAGTATAATAATTAATGGACTTCAGATGCTGTTTTTCTAGGTGGTGTATTTTGTTATGGTATATTTTTAGGATATAACTGATTTCATACTTGAAAACCCTTTTTCAGGGGTTTTTGACTAAGCAATGATGACAATTATGACAGAGCCCAAAGATTAGAACTACAACAACCAAGCATCATAGCAATCATAATTCTACTGCTGATCCCATGTATAACCTTTATATTATTCTTTTATGATGCTTGGTTGTTGTAATTCTAATATGTGTGCTCTGTCATAATTGTCATCATTGCTTGGTCAAAAATACCAATAATTATAATGAAATCATCATTTTTCCTATCCATATAGAATTTAAAAAATATTTATTGTTACAACTAAAATTAGCCAATATCTTCAGAATCATCATATTACAAGGCATATAGTGAGTGTGTGCGCCTGTCTAACAATTCTTCTGTTGAAGCTGCTGGTGTATGCCAAGTTTTGATAACCTTATTTGGATAACATGCTTTTTATTTTGATTTGTGATAGCATTTTTGTGATGCGGGTTTTTGAGATGCTGTATTAGAAACCAATATGTAAAAATTAATCATTTAGTAAATTTTATTAAGCTTATTTTTAAGTTTGCTGATGTAAATCCCAACTCTATTTTGAAAACTTTTGAGATAATGTTTTCTAGATGATGTATTGCACCATTAGATAAAATAATAAGTTTTTATCATATTAAGATGTGATATACTTATAAATCTATATTCTTGTTTAATGTAAAATGATTAATAGTAATTATGATTATAAAATTGAATATTTGTAGCTAAATTTTATATTTTATTAATTCCATGTTAATTGGTATTTTCAAGTATATACTTCTGGGAAGTATATAACACAAAATAAAGGGGGAAATTACAAAGAAGAAGATACTTAAATGATAAAATTGTTGGAAATCACATAGTATAATGATAAGCCACATACTGTCCATGTACATCATGATAGTCATGGGGCTTGTCAAGGTAATGTTTAATTTAGGACTCAAAAGGTTTGATCCACATATAAGATGGACAGCTGATAAAAGTACCACCAAATTACTGATTAATTGGGGAATTACTCTGGGATTACTTCCTCCAGAAGGAGTAATTGTAGATGTTGCGGCAATAGCATCATGATTTATGTTTTAGTAATTAGAGCACATAATATCTTATCAAATCCAGTTTAAGATAATTTTATGTTATATTTGATTTCCATATCTAAACATGGTTATCAAAATCATAGTTTTCATTGATTTTAGTCAGAGTGGAGGTGCTCAATTTGATTTGCTTTGTCCTAGTTTACTTTTTATATATTTCATTCAGATTCCAAATGCTATAATTAATTTTTGAATTTACTATTAGCTTTCATTTGTGATGTGAAATTTGGTTCTTGTATTTGACAATCTCGCAATTTCAAAAAACATAGCAAACTTAGTGAAAACAGCTGATGGGTTTGAACAATTCATTTATCTACTTGGAATATGTAGCTATGACTTGAAACTTGCAAAGTGTCAATGAGATCCTGCAATTTTGTTTATCTAAATAAATTAAAAAAACAATTTAGTTAAGAAAAAGCCAAATTGCATTTTTGATTTGTAATTTGGTTATAGGATTTGAAAATCCCCCATTTTGCCTAACAGGTTCTAAATCTACAGTACTTGATCTCCTGCAGATTACATATTGTTGCAGGGTCCAGTACAGTAATTTTCAAATCTATAGTGCTAAGCAAATAACTCATCTGTTAGCAAAAACAACTCAAATTCAAATGAAAACAACTCAGATGTAAACAAAATTGACTCAGATGCAAGTGAAGTCAAACCCAATTGATTTATATTGATTGACAGTTGATTTGGGTTCACTTCTGTTTTGTTTCCATCTGAGTTTATTTCACTTTCAGATGAGTTGATTTCAATTTCATCTGAGTTATTTTGCTTAGTGCCATAGCTTTGAAAACTACTGTAAGAATATCATTTTCTTACTGCACAGAGTTCAACTGGAGTTTGAAATATAGGTGTTTCCTCCAAGGTGTCTTCAGCCTCTTCTGAGTGGTAGGTTGGGGAAATCTAACTATTATCAGGTGCTGGGACTGAACAGGAAAAGGAGATAAATGTAAGACCTTGACTTTATTTGAGATAAAGAATATGTGGATAATATGCATGGCTATATGTATGATATACTGCAAGGATATTTAAGTAATGAGAGGTAAAATGTAATCGTATTGCATTTTGCAGATTGTGAAATAAATTGATAGATGAGTGCTAAAATTTACAGCAGGTGGGAAGCACTGAAATAGTGCTACATCCAGGCAGCCCTGTGACAATATCTAACATTTGTAAATCGACACTACAATGGCTGACTCTAATAATCACTGGATCGATCAATCTATTTAAAACGATCGACTGTTGATAAAGCGATCACAATCACAATAATCGTGGGAAAGTGTATTCATTATTTACTGACGACATCAAAATGAAACCCTGAAATTTATCTTGAAGTATCATATTTTACCGTTGAGAGCAGTAACAATAAAAGTTGGCTTTGTAAACCCTCTAAAAATAACCTCTCCAAAAATAGTCACGCCTTGACTATTGGCCTACAAGCTGCTGGTATATTGTATCCTTCTGTTTTAAAGCTTGAATATTCTATTTATGTCAACTCACTCTGATATCCCTCTCCACTACGTTATTCTTGGCGCTGGTGCCGCCGGAACATTGCTAGCTCTTGAATTATCAAAAATCACCAGCCCTTCGTTCCGTATTACGCTAATCGATAACAAGGATTTCCATGAATTTACACCTTCTATTATTAATGTTCTTCTTCAACCAACAACAGCGGAACTTCGCTCAAGATTGAATTCGATTTGTCCCTTATTAGCCGAAATGTTCAAAGACACGAGGGTAGAGGTTATTAAAGGGGTCATCAAGTCAGTTACAACCGAAGAAGGTATTTTAAACATTAAGAGTTCCTTTATTAAGTTTGCTCATACTTTATCATTTCTAGTCATTCTCCAGGACACCAAAGTTCCATACACCCATCTTGCAATTTGTACGGGAAGTAGCTATTCAGCGCCTTACAAATTATCCCTTGATATTGAAACTGTCGAACAGCGCTATGATGATTTATTGAGATCTCGTAATGCGATAGAGTCTACTGATTCTATATTGTGTATTGGAGGAGGTCCTGTGGGGGTTGAAATGGTTGGTGAGTTAGCAGCAAGATATCCGGAAAAATCAATTACTCTAGTACATAGCAAACCAGAACTCCTTGAAAAAATACCAGGAAATCTTGGAGCTGATGCCAAAGCTTCATTTGAAGAAGAGTATGCTCATAAAGCAGTTGTTAAGGTCATTCTTGATGAAAAAGCTTTGCCCAGTAGCAACGGAGACGGCTCATATGTAACTTCAAAAACAAACCAAGAGTTACATCCTGGGCATGTGATTTTCAGCCGTGGGATAGCTCCCAATTCAGAGTTTATGACAGCAAACTTCCCAAACTGTTTAGATGATCAAAAGTACATCCGCGTTGATGAGTTCTTTCAAGTCCTTGATCAAACTAATATCTATGCGATTGGGGATGTCAGCAATAATCCTGACCCCAAGTTATTTTTCACTGCGCATATGCAAGCCATGCACCTTTGCAAAAACATAAACGCCCAGCTATCTGGTAAACAGCCTGCTCCTTACAAAGGATCCAGAATATCCTATGCAGTGTCCCTTGGCCCTGAGGTGGGACTTTTATCGTTTTCCGATGGCATCCTTACAATCCGTGGAGTTCGCCGTATGCTTTTTAAGAAAGCCCGACGAGGATCACGATTGGCTATGTTCTCAAAGCACATGATAGAGAAAGTTTCGCTTACTGGACTTCCTGCTTCTGCTATGAATAACATCCTTTATTATACAACAACTAAATAGCTTGACTTCTTTGGGGGTTTATACCTTATTATGATATGGTGCTTTTTAAATAAAACCGCCGTTCATGCTATAAAATCAGCTTAAGTCAACTATTACAACTGTGCCTCAAATACCAGTCACCACGTATTTTACAACACTCAAGGGTAGTTCCTTGAAATTCCCAGGCTAGATCTTATCAGAGTCCATATCAGCGCAATCATAATCTCTTTAGCTATAATGTAGATGATCGAGCTTCCTCATAAGGGGAATGGAAAATTTTATGCCAATTCTAGTTTTGACAATAAAAATTTGTTGAACTTACAGGAAATTGGCAGATGAAAATCTTTTTTCTGGTGTCGCAACATCTTTGATTACTCCCTCTCAGGGAATTAATGCCCCAAGTGATTCACTAAATAAGTCACCAAATGGCTCACCAACTAATCACCAAGTCGGTGGCACTAATATCATTTGGCCATCTATTACAGAGATCAAACAATCCAGATCCTAAGCAGAACACAACTTGAATAAGCCTCGTAACTTAAGAGGAACATTACTCAGATAAGCCCTACGACTTCCATGACGTACATGGACAGTATATGGCTTTCCATGATACTATATATTATCCTATATTCATATCAAATAAAGTATCATTCTCTTCTTAATTTTCCCCTTTATCTTGTTTATTACACTTAACAGAAGTATATACTTGACAGTGATAGCACAGGTAGGTTATCCACACCTACACAACTTTAAGGAAAAATTCCTCCTAAGTAAAGGATCCAGCAAATGGCCCTCCCCGCAGGTTGAAGAGATTACAAAGAAGGACAGGACATCCCTACAGGCTTTGTCATCTTGACAACATCCTTATTCCCACCAAACAGTATAATCTTCTCAAATCCCGTAAAATCCTGAACCCGCCTCCAACTTCAGGCTCACAGACGACTGAGATACCCAGCATCATATTTCAACGTCTATACTCAGCAGAAATTGGGACGTTCACAGGTCTACGTTGAGAAATTTCCAACCTCTGGATCAACAGCACACAAAGAAAGTTTACACAAGTGGGCTACCTCCGCAGACTCTGGGCCAGTGGGATTGCCCTTTGTGTCACAGGGACCACCTCACGTTTTGTAAGCAAATGACTCAAACAACACCCCAATCAAAATGAAAACTGGGACATATTCAAGGCCACCTTCCTCAAAAAGTTCTCCATGAAAGACTCTGACGTAGTGATCATGACAGAACTCAGAACCTTCAAGATGACAGGATTAATTGATGAGTACATTGTAGCATATTAAGACTTACATGACCAGGCCCCCAACGCCATCAACTTTGATGAACCCAGACCATAATTGAACTTCTACAATGGCCTCCTCACACACATTAGACAACAGTTTGACATGACCCACTTCAAGAACCTTCAAGATGTATTCTTGGAAGGAAAACACACAGTCCAAAAGTCTGACAACTTACATGCAACAAACAAACAAAAAGAGAGCCCTACAGCAAAGAAGGACCCTTGCCCTAATAAGAAAAACATCCAAAGCAATAGCACCCATTCTTGAAATGTTACTTTCACTACTCAAGCTAATCAAGCAAGCACTGAAAACACTAACAAGGGGGGAAAGCTCAGGGAAGTGCTTAGGCAAGCTGTCCTACCCCACTTTACAAGACTCGTACAGGAACCAAGATGTGGACTCAATCATCATGATCCAAGTATCCTCCAGTGATCCTCTACTGTTTGCCACCCAAACCATAAATAAACTCCTCACTTATCCTTTCTGCTTTTGTAGATATCAGGGTATCACACTATTTGACACTGGAGCAGACCAATATCTTGTTGATAAGAAATTCACCAACCTCATGAAACTACCCATGGTTTGAAGCCATGTCAAAAGAGTTATCATGGCAGACAATAGGAGCACATCAGTCACCAAGGGAGCTTAACCTTTCAGCGCCCAAATTGGAGACATGCAGACTACACTCAGTGGTTCTATCATATCAATCCCCAAGTATGATGTTATACTTGGCCTAGATTGAATGAGGAAGACCAAACCTCATATCAACTGGGTAAGCGCTACCCTCACCATACAACAAGGCAAGGTGCACCACCATGTCTACCCAACTCATCATGACACGTTTATGAGGGATCACATATTTGTGAAGATCATGGAAACAGAAGAGGAAAAGGACCCCAGCAAAATCAATTGAAACTCCTGCACGTATGAGGTTATTCACTTTAAAAGTACATAAACCAAACGTGAGAGAGATCATATTTGAGAACAGCTAGTCATTGAATTCCCTTTCATCTTTCAAGAAACTTTACCAGGGTTACCACCCAACCAAGGTATACAACACAAAATTGACCTCAAGGGAAGTGTACCAAAGGTAGACCTTATTTACCGTCTCACACTGTTGCAACTGAGTTTCCAGACTTGCCTGCCAATGCATCTTACAATACAAAGGGGGCGCTCAATGGGTTGCCTCTTGATGTATCTAACAACATGAACCAGTCTGATGACAATGTCAAATTGCGGGCACTTTCTCCTAATTAGGAGCGCTATTAATTCAACCTGCTGATCCCACACAAGTTATTCCTTGGCTTTGAACCTTACATGGAACATGCCACACCCTTGTGGCCCAGTGGCTTTCCCCATATAGTATATTAATCACAGTATTCTATAATAAACAATATCTCATTCTATCCATTCCTGTCATTTCTATTGGACTGTTGTCTTCCCCAATTCAAATACTGAATCCTCATTGGTTCATTTGCAACAACACCTCAAGAAGATAATGCTTTAAAATCCTAATTTGATAAAATCCTTGAAAAAGGCCTCATTTGACCTTCAAAATTGCCTTTTGGTGCCGCTGTCTTTTTTGTAGCAAAGAAAGATAGAGGACTCTGCCTAGTCACAGACTACAGAGCACTCAACAAGGTCACAATTAAGAACAGGTATCCCCTGCCCCTGATCAATGATATTTTTGACATCTTGTGGGGTTCCAAATCTTCATAAAAATTGACTTGACAGCAGGCTATCACCAAATTTGCGTGAAACCTGAAGACATACCAAAGACTGCATTCAGAACCAAGTATGGGTCCTTTGAATGTGTGGCTCTCAATTTTGGTATAAAAAACGCTCCCAGCACCTTTATGACCTTCATGAACAAGGTCTTCAAAGAACACATCAGAAATTGAGCAATCATCTACCTGGATGACATAATCATCTTCAGTCTAACTTTAAAACAACACTGGGAAGACGTCTGCCTGGTCCTCCACACCCTCAAAGAAAACCAACTCATTGCAAAACCTTCAAAATGCAACTTCTTTTTGTCTGAACTTACATTCCTTGGTCACATTATTAGTAAGGATGGAATCAAACCAGACCCAGAAAAGATACATGCTATAACCAACATGTCAGCGCCAAGGAACAAGAGCAAACTCTGAACATTCCTTGGCATGATAGCCTATGTCAGAAGGTTTATCCCTGACTGGGGTGCCTTAACTTCTCCCTTGTCTGAAATCACAGTCAAGATAACCAAGTTTGTATGGAAACCACTAAGGAACCAACATTTCTGACATCTCAAAGAGCGCATGATCACTGCCCCTATCTTACAGTACCCAAACCGTGAAGGAATATAAAAACTAGAAACTGATGCTTCTGACTATGCAATTGGAGGTGTACTCCAAGTTCAGACTGTAGAAAAGGACCTCCTCCCTGTAGCATACAAATCAAAAAAGTTGTCTGATGGTGAAAAAAGATATCCAATACATGACAAGGAACTGGTAGCTATTGTGCACTGTCTCATGAAGTGGCAATGCTACCTGGAAGGCGCACAAATATTCAAAGTGCTAAACAATCACAAGTCATTGATATTCTTCAAAACCCAACAACACCTATCCCAAAGACAAGCAGAATGGATGAGCCTTATCAAAAAGTACCCCATGACAATCAAATATAAACCAGGCAAAGAAACGCTCACCACCAACACCCTATTAAGGCTATACTGTAAATTTATCCTATGTGCTAATGGGGACCCCAATATGCCCATGTTAATCATGGGGAATCTCCAAGAGAGGTCCCCACCTGGAATACTGATGAACATCCAAGAGAAATTCCTCAAGAACAAACACCTGTACAAAAAAGTATATGTCACACTACACCAAATACTCCCAAGTGGTGACACTGTACCCTACATCCCATCAACACAAAAGATTGACACAATCCCCTGATACCACAGAGACCTGAAACACACCTGTAGCCAAAATTTACATGAGTATCTCAAAACACGCTGCTGATGACCCAACATGCTGAAAGATATCAAAGAGGTACTGGAACAATGTGAGGTCTGTTGGGAATTTTGACCAAGCAATGATGCCAATTATGATGGAGCTCACAGATTGGGATTGTTACAACCAAATCCATAAATTAGTAGTACAAAATACAATGACACTAATTATAACAGAGCTCGCAGATATGAATTGCAGCTACCAAATTACATAAATTGGTAGTATAAGCTACATGCAAACTGGATTAGCAGTAGTCTGATGACCTAAGCCTAATACTAGCCAATGACAAGCGCTGCCACGGCAATTAATGATACATGATTTGCTGCCGCGGCACTTAATAAATACACAAAGCGCTGTGGCGCCGCCTAGCAATTGGATTAAGCGCCGCAGCGCCAACTGAAAATTATTGCAAGCGCCACCGCACCGCCTTACCTTTACATTGAGCGCCAAGGCGCAGGGTTTGATTTCCCATAATCTTGAATTCCCTTAATTGTCACATTAATAAGCATTAAGCTGCAGTATGCTAAGAAAGCAGGAAGTCATCCTGAAGTAACTAAATTATTCCACGCCAGCAAGGATCACCTGTGCTGGGTGAAGATGAAGATATTCTATTGGTTGACGTGCAAGAAGCGCCAAACCCAGATTAATAATTACCCAAATTAGGGGCGTGTTAGAATATCCTAGAAGATATTGCTAGCAGCCCAGGGATTACCCTTGTAGTAGGTATAAGAAGAATTAATCATTTACAATAAAATCAATCTTTGGAACCATATTTATTTTATCCTTAATCTGGTTGACCTTTATCCTAATCCTTAAGTGCTTCTGCACAATCAGAAGCCATTGCTGGGCAATAATCATGGTCCTGCTCAATCCTGGCTCTTCTGCTACAATACTAATCATATCCTCAAATATGACTGTATTCTGGCAAATGTCCTGTGCCCTATAATCTCTAATAGATGTTGCGCTGTCATGCAAAAAGTGCGACAAGGTCTGTGAAAAGTACACCCAATCCAAGGCACCACCCAAATCAGTACTACCAGTGTCCATCACGCAACCCTTCAAGGTGTGGTCACTAGATATTGTGGGACCAATGCCCTGTGACAACAAAAGCAAAAAGTACATCATAATAGCTATCAACTATGCAACTAGGTGTCCTGTAGCACAAGCTACAAAATAACACAAATGCAATGATGTGAGACAATTTATTGGCAAAGAAGTCATAGCTAAGTTTGGGAAACCTGACCTTCTGATCACAGATGGAGGAACCAAACTCAAGGCCATTGACACCAATATCTAAATCTCCAAGAACAGAATAAAACACACCATAGCTAGTCCTTATTACCCGCAGGCTAATGGAAGAGTAGAACAACTAAACAGCTTGCTACCTGGGTCAAAATGCTACCCACAGCACTCATGGTGTACAGAACTTGAGTCAACCGCAATACAGGCAAAAGACCGTTTGGAATTCTCTATGGGAAAAAGCCCACCCTTGTTGGTACTACTGCGGGACCATGTTTACCTTTACCTAAGAAGGTGCCAGACAACAATGATCCTGATGTACAGCGCGCTAGGAGGGACCAAGAAGACATGGAAAAGAAAATATCAAGAGAGAAGCAATCCCCCTATAACAGGAAAGATTCCAAGTTGGAAACAAGATTTGGGTTGTCAACCATGACCAACATTAGTTAGACCCAGGGTTGAGAGTACCAGGCATTGTCATGGAAGTCAAACCCAACAATACCTACCTAATCAAGGGTATTAGCGCTTGAACAGGACTTAAACGCATGCACCATGGCCGCCTTTTCCTATGCAAAGCAAGGATAGCGCAACACAACTTCTAACTGCCTGTACCCAACACCAAACTGGATCAATACCAAGCTTGTATCACTGACACTCTCAAGAAAATTCCTAAGGTTTCACCTTCCAGCACCCCAGGGGAAGATGTTGCAACATCTTTGATTACTCTCTCTCAGGGAATTAACACCCCAAGTGATTCACCAAATAAGTCACCAATTGGCTCATCAACTAATCATTAAGTTGGTGGCACTACTATCATTTTGTTGTAACCAAGTTTCCAGACTTGCCTGCTAACGTATCTTACAATACACAGGGGGCGCTTGATGAGCCGCCCCTTGACATATCTAACATTATGGATTAATATGATGGCAATATCAAATGGCGGGTACTTCATCCTAATTAGGAGTGCTGTCAATTTGACTTGCTGATTACTGCACAAGTTATTCCTTGGCTCCAAACCTTTCATAGAACTTCCCACTATGCCACCCCCTTGTGGCTTTTCCCATATAGTATATTAATCACAATATTCTACAATAAACAATACCTTATTCTTATTATTCTGTCCTTTCCTATTGGACTGTTGTCTTCCCCAATTATAAATACTGAATTCTCATTGGTTCAGTTGCAACAATTTTGCCATCTATTACAGGGATCAAATAATCCAGATCCTAAGCAGAACACAACTTGAATAAGTCTTGTGACTTAAGAGGAACATTACTCAGATAAGCCCCATGACCCTCATGACGTACATGGACAGTATGTGGCTTGTCATGATACTATATATTATCATATATTCATATCTAATAAAGTATCATTCTCTTCTTATTTTTCCCCTTCACCTTGTTCATTATACTTCCCATAAGTATATAATTGACACTGGACTAAATATTCATAAAATTGGTTTGGTTTAGTTAATCTCATATAAATAGAATGCTAACAATTTTTTTTTTCAAAATTTCCCACACTTTTTTTCTCATCTTAGAAGAGTCAATTTTTGGAGCTGATTTTTTAGAAAGCTAAAGATTTTGAAAATAAATTAATATATATATAAGTGAGTCTGGATGTCTGGATGTAATGTCATCTCAAGTGGGCTCAAGCCGTAAGGGAATTGACTGAATTGATTTTTATGTATTTTAATTTTAAAAGTTGATGATCAAACCAAAAGCTCAATTTGGCTCATCCTTATGTGTAATCTCTTACATGCATCTTTGGAAGTAAAAAGGTTAACTTTAGTGGGGTGTGGTCTAAATTATATTTAACTGAGAATATAAGCCACTCAAAATACTATAAATTTGTATTTAATTACTTGATTTTTAAAAATTTATGGCTAGCCTCATTCAACCATATCAAAGTGGTTTAGATACAAATATTACCCAACTCTAGGATGTGTGGATTAAAATTGGAAGAGAAGCTGCAGATTTTTAGTGAGCTTTGATATGATGGATGGGTAAGATTCTTTGATGAGGATTGAATTGATGATGAAAAGAGAGCTTGGTCAATTCAAAGCAATACAGTTTAAATTATAAATATAAATATTAGTTTAAAGAAGGAGATGGTTGGCTTGGACATTTCGAAATGCTTATTCTTCAAGTGAGATAGTAGACCATTCCAATTCGATGCCACCTGATCCAAGTAGCTCCATATTGTTCAGAGTAAACCTTGCTTGACACAGCTTCATCCCAAAAGAACATCAGTGGAGTAAACTAACTATGATAAAACTATGTTTCCATATGATGATTTTCATGAAATTTAGAGGACGTAGATCAATTTTTCAGATGATTCCGATCAAAATGGTACCAAATATAATAGCTCTAGCTGCTCTGGATGCTGAGATATATAGTTAAGCGCTGGAATCGGGTTCGCGTCATAATCAAAGGCTCGGACTCGATTTGCTATTATCTAAATTTACTTTTAATACACACTACAAAAACTAAAACCAATGTATCTCAGTGAATACTCAGCTGATTTTGATGTCCAATAGCTAATTTAAAAGCTGCAGATCATCTCTACATTTTTAAAGATATTAGAACCAATTACTAAATTTTAAAATGACTAGTTTATCCTTACTAAACTTAATAGTGACACTATACTTATTTAGGTTTAGTTTTTATTTATACTTGGAGTATACAATTTTAATTTTAAATTTAAATAAATATAATTGAAATTACCTTTTAATACAGTAGTTTTAAAAGCTATGGCAACAAGCAACAATTCTTCAGATTTAAACAAAATATTTCAGATTTAAACAAAATCAATCTCTCAGGTTAAAATATACACTCTGTTAACAGGGTTTATTGGCGTTAATGGGCAAAATGAGTCAACACAGCAACAAAGGGCTCACACACAAAGCAAAACCATTCAAAATAGAATCCAAAATACATTGATTCACAAACAAAATGGTGTGAGTTGACTTTTGGTGTACATATGTTTACTATGTGAATCAGTGACAAAATACACCCAAACAAGGTGTGTCAAAACGCAAACCAAAAACAAAACACAATAGCAACTCACTACGTAAATAAAATCACTCACGTAATGTGTGCAATGGATTGCAATCATGAATGATACCAAGGTATCTAAAATAAGACACAAGATCTGAAACATAAATTTTAAAAATATTGTGTTGGGTATTTGAATTTGGCAGTAAAATCTGGGAAAAAGTGTGGATTTTTTTTAAGTATTCTAAAATGGGTGTTGTAAAACCAAAAACAACTAACTAAGAAATAAAAAATCTATAATTGGGATATTAGGTGGGAAAAAAATAATAATTGAATATCCATAAACAGATAAAAGCAAAAATTAAAATTAGAGAGTAACTTAATTAAGTTTTATTTAATATTCTATTAAATTCTAAAAATGGAAGGAACACAACAACAGACTACCTCTGCACCTGTTGTGCGCCGCAGTTGTAGTTGCCCCCGCGGGTCAAAGAATAGACTTAGTACAACACAAGTGCCTACTCAGGAGGGAGGCAGGAGAGGAGAGTTCCATAGTGACGCTGCACTGACACAGCCAGTTCAAGGAGCACAAGCTGCTAGGGTGCGGAGCATAAACCCTTGGGTCTCAAAGCTGACCCAGAAGCCAACCAAGGTCACCACTACAAAGAAAGTTAGAAACAAGGAGGTAGAACTTACTTTGTATGTGTTTGATGTTGTGTACCAGCAAGAGTCAGTCCCGTCAGCCATGCTGGAGAAGGTGAAGCCTGTACTTGATACTAGCTATGAGCCCTACGTCAGTGATGGCAATCAGGAGGATGACAAGGAGCCCCAGTTCTACCAAACCAATGAGGGACAGTTGGTGCTAAAGAAAGTTGCAGCCTTCTACAACAAGGTGCCCATGCCTTGCAAGCCTGTCATCAATCAGGATCCTGGCTTGTCTGAACCCACAAAGCCCACCCAGAAGCGCATCCATAACATCAAACACATCATCCTGCTTAAGCTAATGCGGGAATTGGGTGACTACAAGGCGGCCGCGGCCCTTGTTGGGGTGGATCCCAAGTACGCTAGCAAGACCTTCAACAAGTTCATTGATACTGGCCAAGACCTTGCCGCAGAGAAATCCTTGTGTGTTTCTACTATGCTCACCAAGGAGCACAAATGGGCAATCCGCCAGTGGATCACCCGGGACTGCCATCTTGAACTGGCAAATATACAGGCTATGATCAAGTCCGCTTTTGGGATCAAGGCCTCAATTTCCTTTTACTACCATCTGGTCAAGGGAATGCAATTTTCCTGGAAAAAACTCGGGGTATCCCCATACAATCGGAACAGCCCAGCCAATATCAAGACCCGGAAAAACTACGCAGAGGCGTGTACTGCCCTCAAAGCCAAGAGGACGGTCAAATTTTACTATATTGACAAATCAGCATTTGCCTCGTCAATGCACAATGAGTATGGGTATGTCCCCAGAGGCTCCAATGATGGGGTGGCTCGGCGTGCTGCAGTCTGCGCCACAGCCTATTCAATGGTGGCTCTCCTTGGTCCAAAGGGGGTCGAGCTCTACCAAATGATACTAGGCTCCCACAATAGCCGGACCTTCCTGTCATTTCTCCAATTGGTCCAGGAGCACCTGAGGCGCACGAGCCTGGGCTTCACCAACGTAATTGTGTTGGACAGCGTTGGTCTCCACAAGGTGGCTGATATTCTTGAAGAATTTCCATCAATTGACACGAGCATTGCAGTGGGCCCCCAGCAATTGGCCACGGCAAATATGTGCCTTCTCTTCCTCCCTGCCTATTTGCCCTTCCTAAATCCCATTGAGGAAGTCTTTGGGTGGCTCAAGCAAGTTGTCAAGCAAGGAACCCCAACTGGGACTGAGGACCTGTTTGATTTGCTGCAGGCTGGGATCCATATCCTCCCAGCTGAGACCGTGGCCAAATTCTATGGCCACGCTGATTCATTCATCCCCGCATGCCTAGCCAAACAGCCAATCAATTAAAGGCTTAGTGTGTCCAATTTTTTTATATTCTCTAATTTATTATTCAACATTTATTAATTATCATTTTATATTTAGATGTTTCTATGCCTGCAATCATATTCAGAAGATCCATCAATAGATGTAAGTAATTTATTTATTTTATTGTATATTATTTTATTATGCCATCTAAGGGTATCCCAAAAACTTGATACTGGATTACGCAAACAAATTAATATCACATTTGGAAAATAAATATAATAATCAAAAAAAGTTAATGTAATGTGTCAAAATCAGAAGTAAATTTTATTGAAATATTTTATTATGCTTTTATTAAGACCTTCTCTGGGATATATTCTGCAGATCTTGTTTGCTAAAATAAGAATTATAAAATTTTATTATAATAAAAATATTATAAATTGCAATGGAATTATTTTGAAGAGAGAATTTATTAAGATTGCCTATAGTGAGTTCAGCAGTATGTACCCACCCCACGATGGAGGTGGCGCACAACCTCCATCACCACACTGTGGACGGTGGATACACCCTGGTTAAAATATTCTTGCCTGCTGGTAAAAGGGAGGATGGTGAGGTGGGAATGGAGGAGCAGCTTTTCTGGCGGGGCTGCAAACCCAAAGATGCCAGCCAGGACCAAGGTGTCCTGGATGACGTGATCCACTGAGTCGTATCTGGGGGGGACCTTCTTCCCATCCAGGGAGAGCCTGGCCTCGTCAATCCCCAGAAGGACCCCGTCCAGGTCCTCAACCAACGCACCCATCCCAAAGTAAAAGAGGGACCCCAGGTAAACAACAAGGTGAAGCCTTTGCCCAGCAAAGGCTTCTGTAAACTTGCACAGTTTGTTGTATACTGCGCTTATTTTTTCACATGTTTAGTTTTGCCAAAGGTAAGATCCATAGCTTCTGGGCCCCCCGTCTTGTTGGCACTCCAGGCCAGCCTGAAGTCTGCCAGGAGGATCTTGGTCTTCTTCACGGCTGTTGCATCTGCAACAGCCAGTTTTTCTACCGCGCGCCCAAAGTTCTCCAGCAAGTAGGACAGGGTGTGCTCCACCGGGAAGCAGAAGCAAGCAGCCACATGAGCCTGGCCCAACTCCAGTACATTCTTGAATGGGAGCGTCACCAGAACGTCCCAAACAAGCTCAATGGAGTTTACACAGTAAACTCCACTGAGGTTAACCGGGTCCAGGCAGACCAGTTGAGCATCCTTGTAGGCAGTAACTGCCCACTTGGATGCCCCCTCTCCATGCGTCAGCCCAGCCAATGCCTCCCTGGACATAGGAAAGGACCCGTGAATACAGTCTTCAAGCTCCCGCAAGACAGGGGGGACAGGAAAAGCTGCTTGGCCACATGAGTGGCGTAGTTGGCATAGAATGTGGCGGGGACAAAAGGGACCAGGACCCGGCAGAGTTCACCATTGACTTCTAAAAAAGGTAAGTATTTGTAAATTTTTATTAATTATTATTTTAGGTTACCTTCTGCAGTCTCCTCCTTGCCCGCAGCCTTGGCAGGCTTTGCTATTCTTGGTGTGACCAGTTGTGCTGGCTGCTCAGAGTCATCTCTTTGGGTATGTTTTGCGGGTCTTAGGTGGGCATACATTTCTGGGTCATCTGTCCAGACAGACGGCGCGGAGAGGGCAAAGGACTTGAATTGAAGGCCTTCCACAACATGCTTCTGGACATTTAAAAGTTGCTCAATTGTTGTTTCGGGGGTGTCTGGAATCTTGGCCATGAGTGCTTTGGCGGACACCTTTTCAATTTTGTCCCCTTCAAGGATGACAGACTTAACTCTTGCTTTGATCTTGCGGTCAATCTCTTTAATTTTGGCAATTGCCAAGTTGAGGTCTTTTAGCAGCTTCTCCAATTCTCTCATTTTATTTTATTTACTAACCTTTCCATATGTTTTTATAGCTTTTGCCCCAATAAATTCTGTATTATTTTGATACTGTTGCCTCTTTGTTTATTCCTTTTTGTTTTCCCGTTTATCACATTATCCCATCTTTTTACCCATTGTGTATATGTTTTAGCTCATCTCAATATGCGTTGTTTGCTTTGTGTTGGCATTGTTTCCTTGATTACCATATTATTTTTAGCGCTTGACATAGCCCCTTGTGAAAACATTAAAAACAATTTGGTAATCAGCTAAATTTGGATTAGAAAATTATAGGTTAACTTTTTTTAGATAAAGTTGTTACTGATCCAAATTCAAAACTTTAATGATAAACTTTAAGCCAATCAGGAGCCAAGTGATAAAGTGATTGTTGTGACATAAAGGGACATTCAATAATTCTTTGATGCATGTGCGCTAATTAATATGATTGGCTGGATGTTTTGACATTGTACGCCATTGCCGCTGTGGCAAGTTGTTGATGGACTAGTGCTAACCCAGCAGCTGATTGTGCACTAGTCCATCAACAACTTGCCACAGCGGCAATGGCGTAAAATGGCAAAACATCCAGCCAATCACATTAATTAGCACACATGCATCAGAAAATTATTGAATGTCCCTTTATGTCACAACAATCACTTTATCACTTGGCTCCTGATTGGCTTAAAGTTTATCATTAAAGTTTTGAATTTGGATCAGTAACAACTTTATCTAAAAAAAGTTAACCTATAATTTTCTAATCCATATTTAGCTGATCACCAAATTGTTGTTAATGTTTTCACAAGGGGCTATGGTTGGGTGCTAAAAATAACTGTGTTCAGGATCTAGATACATACCTTAGTAAATATATGATTTTATAGAAATAAGTTGAACATAAAGAATAAAATCAACTATAAATAAAGAGAACATGAACAATTGAAATTCAAAAAAAGATAATATAAATAGAAAATGTTTGGTGACAGGGGTTTATTGGGGCGGGGAAGAGTGATGCCTAGTAGGCAGAATGGCATGAGAAGGAGGACGTAGAGGCGGTGCTGGCCTGGGGAATCTGGGATTGGATGGGTTGGGTTTGCGGGCGGGGGGTGTTGGTGGCGGGGGTGGAAGCAGGAGGATTGCGTGTGATGGCCGCTATATACCGCTCATTGTACTCCTCATCAGTCATTGGCTGGATGGGCTGGTAGGTGGCTGGGGCATGAGGTGGGAGGCGCTTATCCTTGCGTGATTGGTTGCCCATGTTCACATGGAAAACCATTTGCGCAAACAAGTCAGCCACCATTTGGTGACCAAAGAGAAAATTGTGATCAAGGACCCCAAGATAGAGATCATTGAAAGCCTGAGGGCGGCGCTCCTGTAGTGTATCTCTAATGTTGAAGAAGACAACATCAGCCAGATGGACGTTGGCATGGCTGGCGGGGTAGACTGAGGCCTGGTGCCTGCATCCCTGGATGGCCTTGAGGGCGGTGGAGCTTCCCTTCATCTGGTGGCTCAAGAAAACCTGGTATTTGGAATTTGAGCCATCCCAGGAGTTGAGCAATCCACTGAGGATATGGCTGTATGAGTAGCCATCAATGAAATCAGGGTTTTTCCAATAGTAGACAAAACCCTTGGCTGAAACAGCCAGAAATGCACCAATGAAAGTCCCCTTCTTGACCTTCTTTCTTCCATTCTTAGTGGCTGCTTTTCTTTGGGTGCCAAAATCATCAAAAGCTATGGATAGCTTATAGTAAGAGATGAACATGACATCATCTGACAGACTAGTCAGGCATTGGACCAGGGTGGATTCAATGGCAGGATCATACAGGGAATCCTCAGCACCATCCCATTGGTTGCCGGCAAAATTGGTAAGAACCCATACAGAAGCCACCTTCTCATACATCCAGAGCTGCACCATGCGCTTGGAGACCCATATGTTATGGTGTGCAAGCTGCTTCCGGACCTGGGTCAAGGAAAACTTGGGGTCCCGCTGGAGGAGGTCAAGAATTATTGGGTAGGCCTTGGTTATCTGGGACTCCATGGCCTTCTTTGGCTTCTTGGCTGTCCCAATCAGATTCCCCTTATTCATTAGGTTGTTGAACTCCCGCATTATGGTGGCTCGGGTAAATTGCAACTGGGCGGCAATCTGATCCCAGGACAGACCCTGCAGGTTGAGTGCCACAATTTCCTGAAGAATTTGGGCAGTGATGATTTGTTGCTTGGGGAGCTGGGCCGGGAGAGCTGAAGCCTAATTGGCTGTAGGGGGCAGGTTGGCTGGCGGCAGTAAGTTGTTCCAAATCAAGGTTGCTATCCTGATTGGATAGTTGACGGGCAGCTTGTGCAGGGGTGGGTGTGGGAGCAGGGGCAGAGCTAGACTCTAAGTGACTCTCAAACAAGTCAAAGCCATAGGGGTCAGTGGTAAGGTACAGGTCAGCTTCCTTGTTACCTGCCTCAAAGGCTTGGGTGTAAACAGGTGCCTCCATGTTCTAAGCCTTGCCTCCATTGAAGCTGGTCTGGCTGCTGCTGGCTTGGCTGCTGGTGCCGTCAAAGATATTGCTGTTAAAAACAATTGTAAAAAACCTAGGATAAAATCACTAAAAGTGGAAATTTTAAAATTTAATGATTTATTTTTATTGTAATCTCAAGTTCATATTTGGAAGGTTCTCAAAACCTTTTCATACAAATCTGGAGCCATGAAAATGGATAAAATGCCTCTGGTCCTAAATTGGATAGCTGTTGATTGGCTGTTAAACTGTTATATTTCTATTTTAGGCTGCTCATACTACACATCTTGTGTGAGTTCATTTTGTTTTTCTGCTTGTGTAATCTTGCTTCTAGATTGCTCCAATTTTGTTTCACTTTAGTCCTTCTGTTGGTGCCTCATATGAATCCTGATTGAATTATAATATACTCTGGAATAGCATCCATCAATTTCACTTGTTGTGTCAGTTCATTTTGTTTGTGATTTGAACTACACTGCTTGATGTTTGATATAATTTTGTATGATGGGCTAGTGAAATTTTGTTTTTGGTTTGACAGTTCATTTATTAACCAAAAATATTTAAATTAATTGAATCCTGAATCTTGCGTGACTTGGATTTTGTTTAAATCTGAAATCATTTTGTTCAAATCTGAAGAATTTTTGCTTGTTGCCATAGCTTTTAAAACTACTGTAAAGCAATTAAGTAAAATTTTAATTAAATACACAATAAGTAATACAAGCCTAAAAAGACAATAAAATAAATTTAATTGATTTATTAAATTCAACTTCAATTCTGTCCTTGGACGGGGCATTCACCTAGTATAAAATAAAAGGCAATTAAAAATGTTTTTTCATCAACACCAAAGGAAACCATCACTACTATCATCAATTTTCAACAATAAAATAACCTTTCTCATATTTAAAAACTATGATTTTATATATTTAAAGATATACATTAATATAGCATGAATTGTGGAGAATCCCTATACTGTAAATTCAGAACCTAAATGTAAAAATGCAGGATTGTCAAATCCTTGGTCCAAATTTCAAATCACTTTTGCGGGCAACTTAGCTGAGTGAAAAATAAAATATTTAATAAAATCAAACATTTAATTTGACTTTTTTTGATTTATTTAAATTGGCAAATTTTGAATCTCTTGAACAGATAACTCAATTAACAAAAGACAAAACACAGCAAACAAATGCAGGATACATGAATCAGTAATGTGGGATTCTAATGTACAATTTGAGACTTCCTGTATTTCAAATGAATCATAGACATCATGGAAAACTTAACAAATCTGAAATTGCAGGATTGTCAAATCCAAGAACCAAGTTTCAAATCATAATTGCAAGGAATTTGAAATAAATATAATTTATGGGTGTCTCATAAAGGATGCTAAAGGATCTAGAGTGGATTTGTGCTAATTCTTTTAGAAATAATATGCATTCTCAAAAATCACCCTATTCCATTTTAGGACGGCTAAAATTTAGATGCTTGATTACAGTAGATTTCAGAAAATACTAATAATAAAATAGAATTATATATTACAATCTGTTTTTACCATGTTGCCTTTTCCTTGGTATGTTGATAGTTCATTTGCTGTTGATAAGGTGTTTGCATTTAATTGGATGGTTTCACCTCCAGTCGCCTTGGCAATAGGAAATCAAGCCACCTCCCTGAGACCAACTGTGGTTGCAGAGGTGGCTTGATTTCCTATTGCCAAGGCGACTGGAGGTGAAACCATCCAATTAAATGCAAACACCTTATCAACGGCAAATGAAATATCAACACACCAAGGAAAAGGCAACATGGTAAAAACAGATTATAATATATAATTCTATTTTATTATTAGTATTTTCTGAAATCTACTGTAATCAAGAATCCTTAATAGCAGTACATGAATACATAGTGTAGTAAACTGATGGTTTATCTTTTCCTCTCC
Source organism: Entomophthora muscae (assembly GCA_014839935.2). Taxonomy (NCBI): domain Eukaryota; kingdom Fungi; phylum Entomophthoromycota; class Entomophthoromycetes; order Entomophthorales; family Entomophthoraceae; genus Entomophthora; species Entomophthora muscae. The sequence continues at coordinate 27,528 of QTSX02005898.1, read as the reverse complement.
TTTCTTCCTTAAAATTTCTTAAAAGGTTTGTTGGCCCCTTGGCTACACCAGGGGCCAAAAAACTTTTAAAATTTTTTTGCGTCATCAGGAGAGTAGCTCATAAATCATTATATGGGTTTATGGCTGCTATATTAGTGATTTAGAGTGCAGAACATTGCATCATTTCCAGTTTAGACAATTTTACATTTCACTTAATTTCATGTCTAAACATGGTTGTTGAGATTGGATTTTCTATTTGATTTTATCCAGAGTGGAGCTTCTTGATTTGGGTTGATTTGTCCTAGTTTATTACTTTATATTTAATTTGGATTCCAGTTCCTGCAATTAATATCAGAGTTTACTAGTGACATTCAAAAGTGATTTGAAATTTTGTTCTTGGATTTGAAAATCCCGCAATTTCAAAAAACATAGTAAACTTAATGAAAATGGTTGATGGATTTGAACACTTCAAATCTGATTCCAGTTAATTCATTTTGTCCATTGGAAATATGCAGTTCAACTTGAACTTTGCAAAGTGTCTATGAGTTCCCGCATTTTTAAAAATTCAAATAAAAATACAAAGAATTCAATTTAATTAAAAAGGCTATCCCGCAAAAGTGATTCAAAATTTGGACCAAGGATTTGACAATTCCACATTTTTACAATTAGGTTCTGAATTTACAGTAAATGAGCTAAATTTCAGATATGAATATTAAATGCCAAAGTATTATGGTAAGATGGCAAGCAACACTATTCAGAAAGAACAAATGGGGGTGCAACAGACAGATTATCAGTTGCTTGAGAAGCATTAGGCCAAATTGAGAGGAACAGGGAAGCATTTGAGCACCTCTGGAGGTGTAACAAAACAGAGTAGTCAAAATGGAAGCCAAGAAAATCATTCTAAGGGGAAAATAATAATAAAGATTAGATGGTGAATAAATATAAAGGGCAGGCCAAAGAACTTTCAAGGAGTCAGCGGCCAGTTTGACTGCCGCTGACGCCCAATTATCTAACACTTGAGCCAGAAGGCCTGAATGTTCAAGAATTTTGTGAAACTTCTTTTATTGTTTAATGTGAGTAAAGTAGCTAGAAACAAGTTTCTAGTGGGGGAGTTGGGGAAGTTTTAAGTGAATTTGGGTTGGGGAGAATGAGGGAGATTACAGCTTCTGATTGGTTGGCACAAATATTTTCTACAGTTTGAGGACCTGCTGTCAAATTTGACTGAATAATGTCATAATTTAAAAAATTCTGGCAACCAGCTGGTCAAGCGCTATACTCTTTTGGCAACAAGTAATGTATGTTTAATTTATTGCAGTTAATTGGTGAGAGCAGGGGTAGATCCAAAATTTGGGGAGGTATCTGGGCAACTCCAGCTTTAGCCCATTTTTTTATCTATAACACCATTTAATTCATCTAGAGTTTCCAGGGGTTTGGCAGCGTTTTGGCAACAGTTCCAAGTGCGGAGGGGGTGAAATTCCTTTCATTTGTCTTTCTACTGTAAAACAAGGGGGATTTACTTATGTTTTTTGGGCCAACTTTTTTAATTTTTCTACAACTAATTTTTTACCAGTTGATCTAAGGCAATCCTTCCCTCCAAAACCAAAATATTTGAAAATTAAGTGTCTTTTTAACCAGGTAAATCTATAGCTGGGGTTGACTTTTTTTGATTTTCTGACAGTATTTGATAATTTCAGAAAATCCTGATTAATTAGGGTAGACTTATTCATCTCCCCATCACAATGGCCACAGAATAAAATAGACAGAACATTACCAGAGTAGAATTTTTTTCTGGGTGAATATAATAGGGCCATAGAATTGATTGAACACTATATAATTGTGTAAATCAATTTGGATCTATAGATAGGATTCCTTATTTGAGAGATACCTGAGACATTCTGGATCAACTCCCATTGGCTGGTCAAAAGTCCCAGAAGATTAGGAAATGTATGAATCAATTCAAGAACCCAAGGACAGGCTCACCACTGCCAGAATTTTATTTGAAAAGATTAGCCCAGAAAAACTTTAATTGATAGATGAGCCCCCACCCAATCAATTTTTAATTCACTGAGAAGTTGGACAGAGCATCTCCTGTACAATTTTGATCCCACCAAGTATAGGACAGGATATCGCCCAATGACCATCACCCAATCAAACTCACTTATATAAAAAAATCTGTACTAAAGAGGGAAAGTCAAGAAGAACAACAACAACATCATTCCAAACCACAATTGAGGTTTCTAATCACAGCTCTTGGGGTTGAATCTAAAAGCTTGGGGATGATAGCCTAACTGACAAGAGTTAGTAGCACCAGACTTCAGTTTGATCATAGAGCCTTAGCACTATAAAAAGACCTTATAAATTTACTTGGAAGGCAGAAAATTCTAATCACACTACTATTAAAAGATTTCACAGTAATATCAAGTAATTAATAAAGCCATTTGTTATTAGTTTCATGCCTATTCTAACCCATCTCTGCTCAAAGCTGCTGTTGACCTGTCTGTCAACTAAAAGAATCCTCCTCTAATTGCCTCCAGTGATCTTAAAACAAAAGCCTGTCTGTCACTTCTCTCTCACCACAAATAGGGTGTACATCTATTGCCATAAAAATTCACCCCTTATCAAAAGCCCTTTAAAATGACCCTATATTAACTTAATAAAACCAATGAATCTTCAAGATTACAGAATCTTGACAGATAATTAGCTAATTTCACACAATATCAAATAAAAATATGTAGCTCAAAAAATAAGCCCACAATTTTAATCTTTTAAAATTTAAAACTCAGATTTTAAGCTACCTAAAGTTATCTGGTATTATGATAACACTGGTTAAATAAATTGGCAAATACTCTCAATCTAACACCAGTAAATATTAACTGCATTTTTGTTTGCTAATCCAAGAAAAGTATTGAAACTACCCAGAAAATATCTATCAAGATTTTTAGGTTTTGAAGAAATATTGTTTTTCCTATGAGGATGGTTAGACAATTTGGCAGGCTGTTGATATTGAATGAACCTGTATGGCAACAGATACGTGTCCTATTAGTGGTGGTGGTGATTGACAGTGACAGGTGATGTTTCACCTGTAAGTCACTGGAAGCCACTTAGGAAAGGGCTCTTTTAATCAATTGACAAGGAACCAAAAGCCTTAGGAAAGAGGTGGTTTGAAGAGGTCCTTGAAATAACAACCTTACACTCTTGTTGATACTTGAGTATTCTCAGTTCAAATCAGCCAATGAATTAACTCCTGCAAAGGATGCCACCAAGGACTGGAAAACCCTGGTAGACAGCAGCACCTGGGCCAAAGAAATTTGTAAAATTTTACCCATGGCAGATGGGAATACTTATACCCTGGACCGCCAGTAAGTTGCCCATTGTCATTCTTGCAATAAAGTGACATGAACTTTTGGTTCAACCAGGTTATTACATATTTGATTTTAGTTCTACTTCATCTGCAGTCTACCTTCTGCGGTTCTGAACCTTACACCCACCAACCCCAAGAAACTGCAGACCAGACGCCCAAATTCTATTGTCCACCAGGAGCTTCCTTTGGCCTGGTACATTTCACTGAATACCCACCCAACCCAGCGTATTTGGAGTTCACCTTAGAGGAAATCCTAATCTAAGACCCAGAGGCTAGAACTAGAGAGAAAGAAACCGTTTACATAGAGGGCACCAAAGTCACCATACCTCATCCGCTATTCCGCAACAAGTACAACTACCTGCCCGCCTATTTAGTTCCAATAACACCACCTCTCACCCCGTGGCCCAACTACCTGCAAGAATCTGTTGCAGCCAATGAATCCACTTCCACTCAGATATTTGGAGTAATGTATTACTTCTCTTACTGGCTTGATTGATTCAATGGTGCCTGCAAACAGACCTTGGGCCCTCCTAGGCAAATTGTTATCTTATATTGTAAAGTTAGCACCAATCTTGTGGTGGGCACTTCCTGCTGGGCCCGCGGGCCGTCCGCCTGCAAGTTCCCAAGAACCCCCCACAGGTTGGATCCCTGACAGTATTTGATAGAGTGAAAATTGTCTGCCTTCCAAGTCCACATAGAAAGGCTCTTTGGCTAAACTCATACCTGGTGTTACTAACTCTTGTTAGTCAGCCTATCATCCCCAAGTGTCAAAATTACAGGGTCAACCCCCAGCAAGGTTCTGCCCAAGAGAATATGTGATCCAAAAACCAACTTCTCCATGGACCATAGCCAAATGCAGAAATCAACTTGAACTACTAAATCCAGCAACAAGAACCACTGATGATCTCATTTTGGTGGACAGCTCAATTTGGCGCTTCACTCATAACAAGGATCACATCACCCCCTGCCCAATCCAACTGATTTATCATCACAATCTTCTTCCGCTTAACATGATTCACTCAAACTATATAAGTCATATCTCTCACTAAAGGCAATTATCTAGTTTCCAACCAATCCCATCATGTAACTCTTTTAATACAGCACATTTACTGCACTATAATATTAATTGATATCAAATCCAATGGATTTGATCTGGGCTGTTATTGAAATCAACCAGTACTACAGTGAAATGTAAAGATATGGGTCATTATTTTTCTTGTTATGCCTAGGCGCCAGATTTATTCTTTTATAACTTAATCACATTATTCATATTCAATTTATTCAGAAAGCTTAAAATACAATCAACAATTTCCAAAACTTTAATTGATCTTGGGCCTAGATGATTTTTTTTTAAAATAAATCATCAATTTTAGAATTGAAAATTGCAACTTATAGTATTACTGAAAATATCTTAAGTTCTACTACAAACTACAAATCAAAAATATTTATGATGAGTTGCATGGGAGAGTAATAGCAGCCCCAAAGCTATAAATGCTATTACCCTATCTTTGGCTCATCATAAATATTCTTAGTTTGTTTCAGAAAAAAATGTTGTTGTTTTTGAAAGACTGATAACTCTATTTAAAATACACCCTCTAGTAAGCTACCCTACTTCATGAACTTGCCCTAGTGCACCACTAGCATCTTCTGATATTTTTGTTTCTCTGGTATCATCACGTGATTTCAAATGATAAGTTATCTCAGAATATTCCTGAATCTTTCAAATGTTAAAAGTGAAGTATACAACTTCCCATCTTTCATCAAATATGAAAGATTAATGCGCAGAGTTTTAACTTCAAGCTCTTTCCTTATAGGCCTAACTTTTCTTTCATAAATATAAAAGAATGACTTTTGAGAAATGTTTGAGCCTGATAGCACTGATTTATATAATTCTTTTCTTTTTTCTTCTTGCTCAAAAATATTTTTAATATCATTTATATTCTTAATATAAAAATGATTTTCTTTCTCTTTTAATGTTTTTGATATTACACCAAAGTGACCATCAACAATGCTTTTTCCATGACATTCCACAAAACAATTATATTTTATAGAACCCTTAATATATTTAGGTGCCTCTTTAAATAAGTAATATAAAAATTCATATGATCTAAAATGATTTCCATTATCAGTCCATACTTTTATATTTTTTATTTTTTTAAATCTATCTAATTTAAGAATTTTTATAAAACACTCACCTGAAAATAAAGAATCATGTGATAATATTTGAGACAAAAAACCATGATATTCATATTTAATTTTATTGTTTTCCTTAAAAACTAATGCAAACCCTAATAATGAGATTGGTTTTTTGAATAAAAACAATTATTGGTCTCAATTGGACCACCTCCAACCTTTAAGTTTTCTTTATAATCTATAACTACAACACAAGACTCATCATCTAATTCATTAATATCTTTTTTATATTCACGATTTTGATGAACATAAAAGTCTTGGTGCTGATTAATAGTCTTTAAGTCATTGTCTATAGATTCTGGTAATGGTAAGTTTTTACTTTCACATTCTTCCTTCTTTTTTTCTAGTGAATTTTTTAAATTACAAATATTGCACATATCAGTTTGTTTTTTACTTTTTATTATATTTTTAGTGATTAATTTATAATAAGTAGAAATTGAAACCAAAAGTTCATTTTTTATTTTCATATTTTCATAAATTTCTTTTTTGTTTTAAGTAAAGAGTATTTAATTTCAGTTGAGTAATTACTCATCTTGTTTTCTATATATTTATAATTTTTTCAGGTTCTTTTTTTGTAAACTGGCTTGTTTCAAAAGAATTTTCCAGTAATTTTTTAATTATTTTTTAGTTATTTCTTTTTTAATGAATAGTTATTATTTTTTGGCTTTTTTTGTTTAAACTTACATTTTTATTTTTATTTATTTTTCTTGAGTATTCAAACTCACTTTTGGTTATATTAAACCCCATATCATTAAGCTCTTTTAAAGAGCAACTGGAAGTAACCAGAGATTGCAAGGCTGGGAGATGTTTTTGGGGAGAAGATTTCATGAGATCCTTTAAGTTTTCAATGAACTCATTGCTTTTTTGATTTTGAATAGTTGGCAGGAACTGAGCTATCCCAAATTCAGTTTGAGTAAGGAAGTGCTTGATAAAATTATCAAGATCATTACCAGCAATAAAGAGGAATGCCTTTTTTAACATTGCAATTCTTTCTCTTTTTGTTGAAGCTCCCAAGGAAAAAAGGGTAGCATTGCAGAAGTAAATTTAACTGAGGACATGGTGGTATTTTGAATCTGTAATTAGGTCAGATCTCTGAAATGCGCCTTAATGTTGGAGTAGTTATGATCAGAATGTGGCCTTTGAATGGGGTCTTTTGGATTAGAAGCTTTGTGGTGCTTTAGCTCTTATATACCAAGCTAAATGACACCATTCTGAAAGAAATGGTGTGATAGCTTTTATTATAGTTTGAACTTGAATTTATGTTTGCAGAATTGATTAAATACCCAGTTTTCATGCACAAGTGATACATGTGAAGCAGCTAAGCATTATTTTTACATCATATCCTCTTTGTAATCAATGCAAATCAATTAAAATGATGTATTCAGTTAATTGTAACTCTTCTGCATAGTTTAAAATGATAAAATATTAAAGAATTCCATTTAAAGAATGCTTAATTTGAGGTTTGAAGCTCACTTGAACCTTAAAATCAATCTAAACAGTGATAAAAACACCCTAACTTCAAACTATCATAAAATCCTAAATAATTGAGCTTTTTAAATAAAATAAAATCCTAAAATAAAGCTCTTAATCTTATATTTAATTTTGTCAAATAAAAAAAAGCTGTTGTATATTAAAAAAGAGTATTTATTAGCTTTGAAGTGATCTACTTTATATCATTAGATATAATCATATAATAAAATCTGGATTATACGCTTTTAAATTACTTTTGCTTTAATATTGAGCATATTATACACATTAAAATCTTTCCATCAATAGAAAGATAAGATTCATAGCTTCATTTTGATAGTTTACAGTGTGAAAAATATTAATTTTTCATTGAGTTATTAATGTTTTAAATATAAAATATGGAATTAGTTACTTTTTCAAAATCGAACTGTGTTATGCTGCGACTTGAGCAGCATGTGCATTAGAAAATGGCCTAATACCTAAAATAATGACCCATTTAGGTACCACAAATGATTCCTAACAATGCCAGCCCAAGCTTCCATTTGATGTTCCATTTGATGAAAACTTATGAATTCAAATATCTAAATATTTAAGAGCTATAACTTCACTAATATTCGTGTAGCCAATCAACCCCTTTAAATCAATCCAAGCTATACCATCAACAAAGCTTCAGTTAAGGAAAGAATCAAGGAAACATGTATGAGTGTAACAGAAATGATTTACTGCCATCACATGGGTCATTGTTTTTCTTGTTATTCCAAAACGCCATATTGATTATTTTATAACTTAATCAAATTACTCATGTTCAAATTATTCAGAATTGTTAAAATACAAGCATTCCCAAAACTTTAAAAGATCTTTGGTTTAGAAGGTTTTTTAAATAATTCATCAATTCTAGAATTGAAAGTTACAACTTATAATATCCCTGGAAATGCCTTAAGTGCTAATACAAAATACAAACTAAAAATATCTATTATGAGTTGCATGGGAGAGTAATAGCAGCCCCAAAGATATAAATGCTGTTACCCTATCTTTGGCCCATCATAACTATTCCTATCTTGTTTTATAAAGATTGGTGTGCTTGAAAGACTAATAAATCTAGTTTAAATCCACCCTCTAGTAAGCCATCCTACTTCATGAACTTGCCCTAGTACACTGCTATCATCTTCTGATATTTTGGTTTTCTGGTATCATCACATGATTTAAATGCTAAGTTATCTCAGAATATTCCTGAATCTTTCAAATGTTAAAAGTGAAGTATATAGCTTCCCATCCTTCATCAAATATGAAAGGCTGATGCACAGACTTTTAACTTCAAGCACTCTTTTTATAGGCCCAAATTTTCTTTTGTGAATATAAAAAGGCTTTTTGAGAAACATTTTAACTAGCTAAAACTAAACTATATAGGTTATTTCTTTGTGCTCAAATATTTTTAGGATCCTTGATATAAATCTTGCCTTCTTTTTCCTTTAACATTTTAAATTTTACACCAGAGTGGCTAATGACATTGATTTTTAAATGGCATCTAACAGATCTATTATATTTTATAAGACCCTTAATATATTTATGTCCTTCTTTGAATAAGTAATACAAATATTCATATATCTAAAACAATTGCCATTATCTGTCACTACTCTAATATATTTAAGCCCATCTAATTTAAGAATGATTATAAAGCTTTCACCCAGAAGTAAGGTACTATGGGATAATATCTGAGACAAAAAAATCCATGATATCAATCAGCCATCCCTTTCTTTAAAAACCAATGCAACCCTTTTGAAAAGATAGATTTTTGACTAGAAACAAAAATATGTTTCAATCAGACCACTTTCAGCCTTTAAATCTTCTTTATGGCCCATGGCTACATTGCTAGACTCTTTGTCCTGGAAAGTATAAACTTCTTGGAAATATATATAACAAGATAAAGGGGGAATTTGAGAAGCAAATTCTACTTTATTGATATGAATTTAGAGGATTATATGGTATCACAAGAAGCAACATACTGTGCATGTACGTTATGGTAGTCATGGGGTGTCAACAGGTAATGTTCCATTTAGGACTCAAAAGGTTTGATCCCCATATAAGATGGGCAGCTGATAAGGGTGCCACCAACTTAATGATTAACTGGGAAATCATTTGGGGAATCACTTCACAAAGAGGAAGTAATATTAGATGTTGCAATATGATGATTTTTTATTGGTATAAAAGTAAATGTGAGATAACAAGGAGAGCATGGTATAATCAGAAACATTGATTGAAGAGTTAAAGAAGTGATTACCAAGATTAAGGAGGCTAATAAAATGATGAAGAACAAGCTTAAGGAGGTGGCTTTATAAGGTAAAGACTGAACAAACTTAAATTACATGTGTTGAAAAATAATATACCTAATAGGACTTAAAAACTTGCAGCCAGGCTCCTTAACGTTCAGAAAGATGCTTCACATACCTGCAGTTCAAACCACAGGGGTTTGTGGCGGCAGAGATGTGGGATAAGAATCCAGAGATGCTTGAGCAATTAAAATCTCACAAGACAACCAGCAACCTACAACCAAGAAGACACATGAAGCTGCACCTGTCAAAGAGGCAACTGTAGAGGATGTAGAAGAAGGTAAGAAAATTTAAAAAAAATAAAAATTAAAAAATATATAAGGTGATCAGGAAGGTGTACTACAACAGTTCCTAAAACCACATATAACCAATACCTTATAATAAAACTATGTTTACTATATTGGGTGTTAGCTGGTTCTGACACTAGCTGTCCAAAACAAAATGATAGACAAACAAAATAAAAGTTACTGTAAATTCAGAACCTAAACGTAAAAATGCGGGATTGTCAAATCCTTGGTGCAAATTTTGAATCATTTTTGCGGGCAACTCAGCTGCGTGAAAAATAACATATTTAATAAAATCAACCATTTAATTTGACTTTTTTGGTTTATTTAAATTGGAAAGCTTTGAATCCCTTGAGCAGATAACTCAACTAACAAAAGACAAAACACAGCAAACAAATGCAGGATACATGAACCAGAAATGTGGGATCTTAATGTACAATTTGAGATTTCCTGTATTTCAAACAAATCATAGACATCATGTAAAACTTAAAAAATCTGAAATTGCAGGATTGTCAAATCCAAGAACCAAATTTCAAATCAAAAATGAGGTGAATTTGAAATAAATATAATTTATGGGTGTCTCATAAAGGATGCTAAAGGATCTAGAGTGGATTTGTGCTAATTCCTTTAGAAATCACAGAAATTCTCAAAAATCACCCTATTCCATTTTAGGACAGCTAAAAATTTAGATTGTAATATTCAGTAACTTAGCATACTTAACAATAAAATTGACTAAAATATACACTCCTCTTTTTGAGTTTAATTTTTTAATAAAAATTTATTACAACTTCTTTCAACAACAACTAAGTCAACTAGCTGTTCCCTGGCCTTGACAAAATCATGCAGGGCTACTCTGGGTCTTCCAATAGTGAAGCCTCTGTCTATGGTCACTCCCAACCTGCAGGCCCCTCCACAAGCACTACCCAGGAGTATGTTCTTTCTCCTGCATCCTCAAGCATGGCCCTGTTTGCCCATCATGCACAGGCAGCTTTTAACCCAGATTGTGTATCAACACTAGCATCCAGAATTGGCTAAGTGAGCCATGGGGTCACCCAGAGAACCCACAATCCAGAAACAGCCAATCAGATGGCACTGTCTGGTTCCCAAGACAGACACATCCCACCTCCAGCCAATCAGCCTGCAAGATGCAGAAGAAAGCTGATTACCCCAGATACTTTTCTCAAAATGGTCAATAAAAACAAGGGATGCTTATGTCCCTTGGGAAAATTGAGGCCAGGATGGGTTTTGCAAAGTCCACTGTGGCTGCAACCCTGTGAGCCCACGTCAACTGTGGCCCCCTACCAAAAGACCCCAACTGGTGCCTGTACTTCAACTGAAGGTTAAAAAGCCCCCTCTCATGATATCTATCATGGAAAATGACCCGTGGATGCCCCTGGTCCAGGTACCTCTCCAGCTGGGACTCCACAGCATTTTCACCAATAAGAGAACAGTTAATTTGTGGATGCACAGAGTTGTGGTTGCTGCTAGAATATTGTCTAATCAGGTTCTCAGTGGTCCTAGTTTGGTGGATACCAACCCTCACAATTCAACTATCATTAATTTTGTTAAAGGGAGGGCAATGAGGGCGTGCAGTGACATCATCTTCTTGTCATATGCCAAGATTTCTGCAAGTATCCAAGACTTTGGAGAAAAGTGCATCCAATCTTACGTCTACAAGTGCAGCCCAATCAAGTATCAATTTTTCAGGGGTTTGTTGGCAGTTTCCCCATTGGGTGTGAATTATTACTCAGCAATATTATACACCACAGATGGGTATGCCTACCAGACAGAGCTCAAAGACATGCTGGAGGAGTGGGCTACCCAACAAGCCATGCACACAGTTGTACTGAGTGCGGAGATGGAGCAGCAGGAATGGGCAACCAAAGAAATTAGGGCTGCAGGACATACCTGTTGATCCTACCCCATCAATCACGCTGACATGCATCTTGCAGATGTATGTCTTTACAATTTTGGTTTGGCTCTCAGGCGCTCAAAGCCTGCCACCTACAATGAATTGTGCTCCCCAATTGAGAAGGTGTATGAGCTTTTACTTTCTGTATTTGTCCAGGACTTATCAGATCTCATCATCTTCTATGCAAGTGATAGTGATAAGTACAGAAAGGACTCCTCTCTTCCCCCACGCCAATCCATTTGTTTCACTAAGCCTGCATATGTGACAGAAGAAAAATTTGAGAAATTGAAGAAATCAGCTCTTGCTACCCCTTCCCAGTCAAAAACCCTGCCTCCCCAACTCCCCCCATCAAGCCTCCCACCTTCCAACCCTGACTCCCAAACCACTGCCAATTCCCTCCCCTTCTTGTCCTTTGATCAGTAAAATAAAACTTTTCTTTGTGACAACTTATTAAAGTCAATATTAAATCTTCCTATTCATAATTAATAATATTTTCTTTTTAAATCATCAACATTTCCCATAATTAAAACAATGTTGTACATTTTATGAATAAGTTAAAACTATTAGCATACATATTTTTCATTATCAATAATAAATTAAGGACCACAAATGTAAATGTTATATTAGAATATTGCAAGCATGCAATAAATCCTGATATTCAGATATTATTTGCATAACTCAATGCATTTTATATAATAAAATTCATTGTAAACAAGGCCTTTTATATTGTAATTTATATAAATGGACTATGTTTATATTAGGGTGCCATTAACACTTATCACAAATATTGATACATAGTGCATTTTACAGCTTGTATATTTGACTATTGATAACAATTCTGTAAAATTCTAGTCAGATTTTGTGAGTAATAATAATTTAATGGATTAATAAATTACTTTTAATACCATTAATTTATTAACCCATTACATTATTACCTTGCAAAATCTGCCTAAAAAGTTTACAGAATTATTACAGATAGGTAAATATACAGGCTTTAAAATGCACTATGTATCAATATTTGTACTTAGCGTAAATGGTTGTAATACACAGATATAGTAGGTACTACTTGCAGCAAGTATGGTAGGAGTTTGTCAAATTAGAAGCCAGTCAGCGCGGTGATGATTGGGTAGACAGTCATCAATCACCAGAAGACCTTGGCATGGACATTGTATCTCTCAAAGCTCCCTGCAAAGTTAGCACATAGTACACAGAAGTGTACACTGCAATGGATAGGGTAGAGTGCAGGGAGCCCAGGAACCAGTGTGGGACAAGTTGAGCTGCCCTGGGTCTTGGTAATAGTCCTGTCCCAATCCCAAGGCAAGCTGTGAGTACAGCTGTGAAGATGAGGTGATTCATCTTCCTTGGATTGGAGGTGGTTGGCAGAGGCAACTAGTTAATGTGAACTTAAGTTATAAGTAAGATTTAGCTTTATTAAGGCTATTAATCTCAATAATAGCACAAGCCACCACTGAAGAGGGATCCTTTATTTATAGTGTTCCCCACTGTGCAAAGTTTTGCAAGTGGGAGTGAAAACAGGGGATTGGGGATCCAAAAGTTTGGAAGTTGAGACTGGGAATTAGTTCTTGAGAATAAGGTCAAACACTTGTTCTTGTACAATTTGTTGTTGATTTGGAAGTTCTTGACTGGGGCCAATGGGTTCTTGTGAGAAAGAGGTCATGTGGTGGGAAAAACTCAAGGTGCCCTTAGAATCTATTTTTGTCCTGGGGTTCATGGTTGGGTTGACGTTTGGAACCAAGCAAGTGACTTGGTCATCTGAATCCCATTGGTTTTGGTTAGAAATCTTTTTGAAGTCTGAAACCTTAATTTCCCCTTCTTCTGGAAGGCAGGGATTATTGTAAAATTCCTGCCCTTCAATCAGGGACTTTTTTGATTGGCTGCAGGTGGGGGAGTTTTTGATTGGCTGTGGGGTGGGGCTTGGGACCCAGGTGGGTGGCTGGCAGCCAACTGGGGCCCAGAGGGCAAGCGGGTGGGCTGGGCAATTGGGAACCTAACAGGGCCCTGGCTGGCGGGTGGGAGGCTGGCAGGGGGCGCTGGCAGGCGTGGTGGGCGCCTGCCTGGATGATAAATTATTCTGGCACATATCAAGTTCCGTTTTTTCCCCTGTTGGATTTATATTTTCCCCAATTAAAGGAGGAAAGTCCCTATTAAATTGGGTATTTTTAAGGGGAAATCCCTCCATTTTCCCCAGCATTTCCCTTTGGTGAGAATCAGGTTTATGTCAGGAATATTCCTGACATTTGCATTTCCTCCCCCTCTAGAGTGTCCTTCCTCTGATGGTACTGGGCAATCTTTTTGGGGATGTTGGTGAGGTTGGACTCTGGTTCCCAAGAGTTGGACTCTGATGGATATCCTACCCAGGATACAAGGTACTGGGTTTGGTTCTGAACTTTTTGGTAACCCAGCAGTGCATCTACCTCCCATTCTGGTGTATGTTGTAGGACTTTGGGTGGAGGTCTATAGTTCTCAACCTGATGGGGTGGTGGGGGACCGCACTTGGCTGTTAGTTGGGATATATGAAACATGTTGTGCGCGCTGAAGTGGGCCAGGAGTTGTACCTTGTAGGCGGTGGCTGATACCTTCTGGAGAACTTGGAGAGGACCACTGCATCTAGGTCCAAGTTTGCGCCCCAACTGATTAAGTTCTAGGCTCTTGGTATCCAAGTATACATTGGATCTCACTGTGAACTTGGGTGTGGGTCTTTGGTGTTTGTCTACTTAGGCCTTTTAGCATTGTTGAGCTATTTTTAGGTTACTCTGAAGTTCCTCCTGAGTGTCTTGGAGGGTCTGGAAGTAATATTTGGCTTGGGGAACAGTCCCTGGCTGTCCTGAGGTTGGGATTCCCTGGGGAGAGTAGCTGTAGTTAGCCTTGAAGGAGGTCATCTTTGTTCCCAAGTAGTAGGAGCTATTGTAGCCAAACTTTGCTAAGGGCAATAGGTCTGAACATTTGTCTTATTTAGAATTGACATAGGCTCAGAGATATGTTTCCAAGATTGGGTTGATTTGTTCTGTCTGTCCATTGGTTTGAGGGTGAAAAGCGGTTGACATGTTCAACTTTATCTGTAGATGCCTCATGATTTTTCCCCAAAACTTGGAGGTGAATTGTGTTCCTCTTTTGGAGACAATGTCCTTTGGTAGCCCGTGGTGTCTGTAGATACGCTCAAGAAACAAACAGACAGTAGCTATGGCTGTCATCCCACTAGAACAAGCCACAAACTCTGCCGCTTTGATGAGTTGATCCACAAATACTAGGATGCCAGTGAACCCTTTAATTGGAGGAAGATCAGTGATGAAGTCCATGAAGATTGATTCCCAGGGCATTGTGGGAATCTGGAGGAGTTGAAGGAGTCTGTGAAGTTTCTGTGTAGAGTGTTTGTTCCTCATGCATGATACACATTGACCAATGTAATCCTTCACCTGTGGGAACATGTAGGGCCACCAGTAGTTTAAGCAGAGCCTTTCCATGGTTTTTTACTCCCCTGTGACCTCCCAGAGGAGAGTCGTGGATCTCTCTGAGAACCTAGTCCTGGATAGCCCCTGGGAGAACCACCAATTGGTTGTTCCTGAAGATTAAACCCTGTCTCAGCTTGTAGTTGCAGTTTGGGTTGTTGGAGTTCATCTTGGCCACTATCCCTTGGATCATTAGAGAATTTTTAGGGCTGCCTTGATCTCATCTTCCAATGTGGAGATGGGTTGGGAGATGCCTAGGACTGTGAGCAAGAATTGTTTGGGCCTAAGAACCAGGCAAGTGTTGAAATGGTCATATGAGTGGTCCCCATTGTTGAGGTCCTCCCTTTGACTAAGGGCGTTGGGGACTTCATTGGTATGAACTGGGATGAAGCTTATTTTGGTATCATAAGAGTACAGGTCCAAGGCCCACCTAGCCAAACACTGGCAGATCTTCTTGTTTTCTGTGAAGTACAGAAGGTTTCTGAGGTCTGTACACACAATGACTGTGTGCTTGGCTCCTTCCAGGTATCTTTGCCAATGTTTGAAGGCCTTCACAATTGCCATGAGTTCCTTCTTGTAAACATTGTAGTTCTGTTCCCAATCCAGAAGTTTCTTGGAGAAGTATGCCAAAGGGTGGTATACTCCAGGCTCCCATTCCTGAATTAGAACCACCCCTAACACAAAGTCTGATGCATCAGTCTCCAAAAAATTGGAGCTCAGGGTCTGGTCTTCTCAGAACTTGGGCAGAGGTAAAGGCTATCTTAAGGGCCTCAAAGGCTTCCTAAGCTGTGTCTGACCATTCAAAGGGTACGCTCTTAGCCGTGAGGGTGGTGAGTGGGTGGGCTATCTTGGCAAAGTCCTTGATGAACTTCCTGAAGAAGTTTGCCAAGCCTAAGAATCCCCTAATTTTGGTCCTGAAGTTGGGAGTTGACCAATCCAGTACTGCAGCAACCTTGGAGGGAGCAATGGCAAAACCACCCTTTCAAATGGCATAGACCAGGAATTCTACCTCAAGTTTCATGGGTTCACACTTCTCATGCTTACAGTAGAGTTTTGCTTTCTGGAGTCTAGATAGGACCTTCTCAAGGTCTTGGAGATGGGTAGTCTCATCCTTTGAGTATACGAGGATGTCGTCCAGGTATACCACCACACATACATCCAGAAGTGTGAACATGATCTTGTTCATGAGGGCCTGGAATGCTGAAGGGGCATTACATAAGCCAAAAGGCATGGCCAGGTATTTGTATAATCTGAACTGTGTGCAGATCACTGTTTTCCATTTGCTACCTTCTGCAATTTGGACCTGATTTTAGGCATTGCAGAGGTTGAGCCTGGAAAATACATATGCTCCTGTCAAGCAATCTGTCAATTGCTCTACAGAGGGAACTGGGTAGCAATTCTTCACTGTGATAGCATTGAGAATACTATAGACTACGCATGGTTGTAGTCCTCTGTCACTCTTCTTCACAAAGAAGATTGGGGAGGATCACAAGGACTGGGAGTGTCTCATGTGTCCCTTGGCAACCAACTCTGATATTTACTCCTTTAAGACAATAACCTGGGTGTGTGCGGTGGAATAGAACTTGCCCCACTTGGGTGTCTCTCCAGGTATGAGCTTGATGCAGAGGTTGCTTGCCCTTTGCTTGGGGAGGGTTTGCAGGGGGTCTTTGCTGAAGACGTCCTCATATTGCAACAGGATGCTCTCTAAGGTTGGCAAGATCTCCACCACATTCAAGGAGGAGGAAGTGGTTTGTCCCAATGTCACATTGCTAACTTCCCATTACTAGAGATGTTGACTTGGTGTATGTCCCAATCAATATTGCATTTAGCTTTCTCCCACCAGGGCATCCCCAATATGACGGGGAATGACAGGTCCTTCAGGGCCAAAAATTTGAGCTCAAAAGGTATCCTGCTAATTTCTACCGTAGTGAGCTGGATGACTCTATACACTGGGGGAGTACTTCTGTTAGCTAGACAAGCTGTTCCTCCCAGTTGGGTTTGCAAGCCTAAGGTTTTGAGGAGTAGGAGATCAATGAAATTCCCCATGGCTCCTGTGTCTAGCAATGCAGTGGTGTGTGTGTTTGTAGTACTGGAGGAAGTTGTTATAGGCGCTGTGGAGTAAAGAGAAGTAGTTTCTTTATTACTTTCCTTGTCAACTGCCATCAATGGTTGGGGATTTAAAGGGGTTTGGGTGGGCTGTAGGGCAATTCATGACTGTGTGCCCTGCCAGGCCACAGTACATGCAGAGCCCATAAGCTACTTGGTAGGCCTTCTCTTTGCTGGGGAGCATAAACCCATCATCCAATTTAGGGATCA
This sequence comes from Entomophthora muscae, assembly GCA_014839935.2. NCBI lineage: Eukaryota > Fungi > Entomophthoromycota > Entomophthoromycetes > Entomophthorales > Entomophthoraceae > Entomophthora > Entomophthora muscae. The sequence continues at coordinate 10,222 of QTSX02005898.1, read as the reverse complement.
CCCCTGGGCGTAGGGGTTTCTCCTTGGTGTTGGCCTTAGGAGGAAGTACCTGAATGGCGGCTACCTGGGTGGTTTGCTTGGCCAGGGTCTCCTTGTAACGTCCACCCCAAGCTTGCACTTCCTTGATTACTTCATCATAGGTGTCAGGGAGTTTATGATGAAGTAGGAACTCCTGAACTTGTGGGGAGATTTCAGTGTAGTAGAGGTAGCAAGCTTCATTGTCATCTAGCTGGAGAGCCTCTTTAAGCTGGGAAAACTTCTTAGTGTAACTGGCTGTGGAAGAAGTTTCTTGTTAAAAGGGAGTATAACTTGCATTGGGTGTCATTTATGTCTTTAGGTGAGCTGCCAGAGTCCATTAATCTTTGAATAAAGGTGTGGAAGTCATGATATAACTTGGGCTCCTTGAGGTTGACTGCCACAAACCAGTCTTGTTGTTGGTCAGTGAGCTGGTTAGCCACATGGAGCACCTTCTGAACGTGTGTGGTGTACTTGGAGGGTAAAGATTTAAATAGTGTGTGAGAGAAGTAGAACAGGGTGAAGATGGCCTGCTTCTTGCTGGAATAGATGATGGCCTTACATAGAAGGTTAAGGACCATATTCTGTACTTGGTGTGTAGCCATGGGATGAGTCTTATCTCCTCTAGGCTGGAGAGTTTGGAAACATCTAAGGCAGGTATAACAAGGTAGTGATGATTACAATCAAGGAGGTCACACACAAAAGGGTCAGGTATTTGGTCAATGTAATTCCTGAGGCTTTCTGGGATAGCCCCAGTGGGGATACTATTATACTGTAATACCCAGAAACAGTAGGTATTACTTGCAGCAGGTATGGTAAGAGGTTGTCAAATTGGAAGTCAGTCAGTGTGGTGATGATTGGGTAGACAGTTGTCAACCACCAGAAAACCTTGGTATGGTCATTTTATCTTCCAAAGCTCCCTGCAAAGTAAGTTAGCACATAGTACATGGAAGTGTACACTGCAATGGAGAGGGTAGAGTGTGGGGAGCCCAGGAATCAGTGTGGGACAAGTTGAGCTGCCCTGGGTCTTGGTAATAGTCCTGTCCCAATCCCAAGGCAAGCTAAAGAACAGCTGTGAAGATGAGGTGATTCATCTTCCTTGGATTGGAGGTGGTTGGCAGAGGCAACTAGTTAATGTGAACTTAAGTTATAAGTAAGATTTAGCTTTATTAAGGCTATTAATCTCAATAATAGCACAAGCCACCACTGAAGAGGGATCCTTTATTTATAGTGTTCCCACTGTGCAAAGTTTTGCAAGTGGGAGTGAAAACAGGGGATTGGGGATTCAAAAGTTTGGAAGTTGAGACTGGGAATTGGTTCTTGAGAATAAGGTCAAACACTTGTTCTTGTATAATCTGTTGTTGATTTGGAAGTTCTTGACTTGGGCCAATGGCTTCTTTTGAGAAAGAGGCCATGTGGTGGGAAAAACTCAAGGTGCCCTTAGAATCTATTTTTGTCCTGGGTTTCATGGTTGGGTTGATGTTTGGAACCAAGCAAGTGACTTGGTCATCTGAATCCCATTGGTTTTGGTTAAAAATCTTTTTGAAGTCTGAAACCTTAATTTCCCCTTCTTCTGGAAGGCAGGGATTATTGTGAAATTCCTGCCCTTCAATCAGAGACTTTTTTGATTGGCTGCAGGTGGGGGGGTTTTTGGTTGGATGTAGGGTGGGGCTTGGCACCCAGGTGAGTGGTTGGCAGCTGACTGGGCCCCAGAGGGCAAGCAGGTGGGCTGGCAACTGGGAGGCTGTCAGGAGGGAGGCTAGCAGCTGGCTGGGCAAGCAGGAGCCAGGCAGGGCCCTGGCTGGCTGGTGGGGGGTGGGGGGTGCTGGTGGGCGTGATAGGCGTCTGCCCAGATGATAAATTATTCCAGTGTGTATCAATTTCCTTTTTTTTCCCTGTTAGACTTATATTTTCCCCAATTAAAGGAGGAAAGTCCCTATTAAATTAGGCATTTTTAAGGGAAAATCTCTTCATTCTTTTCCAACATTTCCCTTTGGTGAGAATCAGGTTTATGTTAAGATTATTCCTGACAATGGTACCCTAATATAAACACAGTCCATTTTTATAAATTAAAATGAAAAAGGCCTTGTTTACAATGAATTTTATTATACAGAATGTATTGAGTTATGCACATAATATCTGAATATCAGGATTTAATGTATGCCTGCAACAGTCTAATAAAACATTTACATTTGTGGTCCTTAATTTATTTATTGATAATAAAAAATTTCAGGTTTTGATGATGGTACTATAAAAACAGGGATTTTGGTGTACTACCATCAACATGTCAAATATCCAAAGCCTAATCAACAAATTAGAGTAAGCTCTCCAAAAGGTGGTTGAGCTTAAAAATAACACAAGGGAAATTGTATTAAATTAGCTGGGAAATGAGGGAAGGGCTTTGGTCCCGCAAAATAAAACTGCAAAAATAGCCTGGGAACTTTGATCAAAGAAGAAAACAAAGAAATAGTTTTAAATCTACAAAATGAAATACTCAAACATTTAAATTTCAACAATGAAAGTTACAACTTGTGGGAGTTTGCAAAAAACAACAGAAATAATACTTAAAACTTCAAGTCAATTTAAGGAACTGAAATTCTAAAGGAAATCAACACACATGAAGAGGAAAATAACCAAATGGAAACAGATGAAAATGAAACACAATCAAGAAGTAGAAGCACTTCAAGAAGTACTGAAAATTTATCAAATGAAAATCAAGAGAAAGCACAAGTTGCAAGAAAGATAAGTAAGATAAGACCCAGGAAATCAAATTAAGAGCAGCCAACACTCATGAGGTTTGCCAATGGGGCGCCTGTGGCTGAGGGAGCTGCAGGGGAAACAATTGTAAGTTTATTTATGTTTTACTTAAATTTACTTTAGTCACAACTAGAAATGGGGAAGAGGTTGCTGAAGTGGTGGCCTTTATGCCCAGTTGGGTTTACAGGGGTTACCAATCATTGGTAGCCCCTGTAAAACAAATAAATAAAAATGAAATAAATAAAATAATTCAAATTCATGATTCAATATGGAAATAGGGAAGCAAAAATAAGGCATATTTACCACCCACAGGGTACTTGCTATGGGTTAGGAAATCATATGAAATAGGAGCAAATATCAATTTCAAAGCAATGAATAAAATTTGAGGGGATATCAAGTTTATTTTGTTGAATATATTTATGAAACTATTCAAAGATTTCTGTTTTCAAACATAAATGAATATGAGAAAATCTAATAAAAACAGACTTTTAAATAGGACCAGAATATCTTAAACGGAAATTTTTAACAAATTTTTCAAAGCTTTATCAAATAAAGTTGGGGACACAGTCCTTGTGAATAAGTTTAAGCCTTTATTGATTTTTGTTTGCTAAGGCATGGGGGGCAGATACAAGCTGGGAGCCCCCCAGAACCATATTCAAGTTCAGCCAAATGTCCTACATCAACAGATTAATTTAAATATATAAAAAATTATGCATGTTTTCTGAAAAATTACCTTGCAAAGGATTCACGTTGCTGTATACCTAGGAATACTTTTACACTGCATTATAAAAACAAAAGTTAAAAAACTAGAAGACATACAAATTCAAATTGACATATGCTGCTTAGCACTAGAACAACAGAAGACACTGTGTGGGTACAGGACAGTCAAGAAAGTCCTGTACAACTCCTTTGCACTGACATTGCTTTTTGGGTATTATGCACCCCCCAAAAAGAACCTATTAATCAATTTTCTTACCTGATTGTCTTTTATTAAGCATTCAGCAACCACCAGGGTGCTGAGCACCACCCCTCTAGCAATTGCATCCAGAGTTATCTACCATGTACAGAAGAGTATGTAGTTCCATTTAGATGCATTGGCTGAAATTTAATTTCAAGGTATAATTCCCCAGAATAATCACCATCCCCTTTGCAATTTGCATCCCCCTAATGAATCACCTTCCTTTGCAACTTATATTATATTTTTATTTTATTTTTAAATTTAATATTTAAATTTTAATATTTAAATTATAAAAGTAATATTTGTGTTGCAACATCTTTGATTACTCCCTCTTGGGTAATTAACGCCCCAAGTAGATCACCATATGGTTCACCAACCAGCCAGTAAACTGGTGGCACAATTATCAGTCAACCATATATTACAGAGATCACCTAATCCAGATTCTAAATGGAACACAACTTGAAAAAGCCTTGTGACTTAAGAGGAACATTACTCAGATAAGCCCCATGACCCCCATGACGTACATGGACGGTATGTGGCTTGTCATGATACTATATATTATTCTATATTCATATCCAATAAAGTATCATTTCTCTTCTTAAATTTCCCCCTTATCTCGTTTATTATACTTCCCAGAAGTATATACACAACAGTGGTAGCACAGGTAGGTTATCCATACCTACCCAACCCAAAGGAAAAATTCCTCCTAAGAAAAAGACCCAAGCAATGGTACTCCCTAACAGCTGGAGAGATTAAAAAGAAGGACATGACATCTCCGCAGGCCTTGTTATCTACAACAACATCCTTGTACCTATCAAACAGTACAACACTCTCAAAGTCTGCAGACTGTTACCCACAGCGCCAACCACAACAGGACCACAGAAGTCTGAAATACCAAATATTGTATTCCAACGCCTGTGTACAGCCAAAAATGGAGCTTTTGCAGGACTACGTTGAGAAACGCCTCTCTCTGGATCAACAGCACACAGAGCAAATTCAAGTAAGTGGACTACCCCCAAAAGACTCTGGGTCAGTGAAATTGTCCTTTGCGTCACAGGAACCACATCACGTTTTGTAAGCAAATGGTTAGCCCAACACCCTGACCAGAAGAAAAACTGGGAGGGATTCAAACCCGCCTTCCTCAAAAAGTTCTCCATGAAGGACTTCAATGTTTTAATCATGACTAAACTCAGAAAGTTTAAATTGAAAGGAACAATTGGTGAATACATTGCTGCATACAAAGATCTACACAACCGTGCCCCCAACACCATCAACTTTGATGAACCCAGGCCACAGCTGGACTTCTATAATGACCTCCCCACGCACATTAGACATCAGTTTGATATGACCTGCTGCAAGAACCTTGAAGATGTATTCTTGGAAGGAAAGCACACAGCTCAGAAATCTGACAATCTACATGCAACCAACAAGCACAAGAAGAGCCCTACAGCCAAGAAAGATCCTCAATCAAACAAAAAAACAATTGAGACAACAACAATCATGCTCAAACTGGAAATTGCACTGCAAAAGACAACCAGGCAAGTACCAAAAAATACCAATGAGGAGGGAAAAGCTCAGGGGAGTGCTTAGGCAAGCCGCTCTCCCCCAACCTACAAGACTTGTACAGGGATCAAGACATAGATTCAATCATCATGATCCAAGTACCCTCCAGCAACCCTATACTGTTTGCCGCCCAAACTGGAAGTAAACTCCTCACTTATTCTTTCTGTTTTAGTAGATATCAGGACACTGCACTATTTGACACTGGAGCAGATCAATCTCTCATTGACAATAAATTTGCTGGCCTCATGAAACTACCTACCACCCAAAGCAGTATCAGGAAAGTCATCATGACAGACAACAGAAACACACCAGTCATTCAAGAGGCAAAACCTTTCTGCGCCTAAATTGGAGACGTATAAACTACACTCAGTGGGCCCATCATACCAATCCCCAGGTATGATGTCATAATTGCCTGGAATGGATGAGGAAAACCAAGCCTCACATTGACTGGGATAGTGCTACCCTCACCATACAACGAGGAGAAGTGCATCACCATATGTACCCAACTCACCTTGATACACTTATGAAGGACCATGTGTTTGTGAAAATCATGGAAACAGAATAAGAACCTGACCTCAGCAAAATCAATTGGAGTACCTGCACGTACAAGGTTATCCACTTTAAGAATATAGAGACTCAACGTGAAAAGGGCCACATCTGAGACCAGCTAGTTAACAAGTTCCCCTCTGTTTTCCAAGAAACAGTACCAGGATTACCGCCTGATTTCAACATACAATACAAAATCAACCTCAAAGGGAGTGTACCTAATACACAATCTATCTATTACCTCACACCACAAGAAGACAACGCCCTAAAAGCTTACCTCAATGAAGCTCTTGAGAAAGGACTTATACAATCATCAAAGTCACCTTTTGGTGCCAGTGTCTTCTTTGTAGCAAAGAAAGATAGAGGACTCTGCCTGGTCACCAACTACAGAGCGCTCAACAAGGTCACAATTAAGAACAGGTATCCCCTGCCCTTAATTGAAAACCTTTTTGACGCCCTGGGAGGGTCACAAATCTTCACAAAAATTGATTTGACAGCAGGCTACCATCAAATTTGTGTAAATCTTGGGGGCATTCCAAAGACTGCATTTAGAACTAAATATGGGTCCTTTGAATGTGTTGTTCTCAATTTTGGTATGAAAAACGCTCCCAGTATCTTTGTGACCTTCATAAACAAAGTTTTCAAAGAACACATCAGAAAACAAGCAATTATCTACCTGGAAAACATCATCATTTACAGTCCCAATCTATAACACTCTGAGAAGATGTCTTCCTGGTCCTCTGCACCCTTGAAGAAAACCAACTGATTGCCAAACCATCAAAGTGGGAATATTTCTTGGCTGAACTTCCATTCCTCTGTCACATTATCAGCAAGGACAGAATCAAACCAGATCCAGACAAGATACACGCCATAACTGAAATTCTAGCCCCAAGAAATAATAGCAAACTCCACACATTCCTTGGAATGGTGGCCTACATAAGAAGGTTTATCCCTGACTGGGGTGCCCTAACAGCCCCCCTGTCTACCATTACAAGCAAACCAACCAAGTTTGTCTGGATGTCGCTGCAAGACCAACACTTCTGCCAAATAAAGGAACACATGGTTACCACCCCTATCCTTCAATACCCAAATTGCAAGGGAATCTATGAACTAGAAATCAATGCTTCTGATTACTCCATAGAAGAAGTACTCTGTATCCAAACGGCAGAAAAAGATTTCCTTCCTGTGGTGTAAAAATCAAGGAAGCTATCTGACGGCAAGCAAAGATACCCTATACACAACAAGGAGTTGGTAGCTATCATACACTGCCTCATGAAGTGGCAATGCTATCTGGAAGGGGCGCAAACGTTCAAAGTACTCACCAACCACAAGTTGCTGATATTATTCAAAACACAACAACACCTGTCAAGAAGACAACCCAAGTAGATGAGTCTCATACAGAGATATCCCATGCAAATCAAATATAAGCCAGGCAAGAAAATAATTACTGCAGATGCCCTGTCAAGGCTATACAGCAAACATGTCTTCTGCGCTGATGCTGGCCCCAACTGGCCCATGTTATTCATGGGAAATCTCCAGGAAGGGTTCCCACCTGGCACACCAACAGACATTCAAGAGAAGGTCCTAAAGAACAAACACATATTCAAAAACTTATATGATACTCTGCACCAAATACTTCCAAATGGTGACATTGTACCTTACGTCTTGTCAACACAAAAGATTGACACAATCCTCCAATATCACAGAGACCTGGGACACACCTGCAGCAGGAACTTTCACAAATATCTCAAGACACACTACTGGTGGCCCAACATGCTAGATGATACAGAGATGTACTGGAGCAGTGCAAAGTCTGTGAGAAGTACGCCCAAACCAAAGCACCACCCAAGTCAGTAGTACCTGTATCCATCACACAACCCTTCAAGGTATGGTTGTTGAATATTGTGGGACCAATGCCTGGTGAAAGCAAGGGCAAGAAGTACATCATAACAGCTATCAACTATGCAACCAGGTGGCCTGTGGCGCAAGCCACCAAAGAACACAAGGGCAATTATGTGAGACAATTCATTGGAAAAGAAATCATAGCTAAGTTTGGAAAACCTGACCTCATAATCACAGATGAAGGCACCAAACTTAAAGCTATTGACACCAACATAGACCTTGCCAAAAATGGAATAAAACACGTCACATCCAGCCCATATCACCCCCAAGCAAATGGACGCTTAGAACAACTAAATGATGCACTTGTAGAAGCCCTCAGTAAGTTATCTGCTACCAATCCAAAGGCCTGGGTTGACATGCTCCCAACAGCACTCATGGTCTGTAGAATACAAGTCAACTGTAATACAGGTAAAAACCCTTGTGAGCTTGTCTATGGACAAAAGCCTGCTCTTGCCAGTACAACTGCAGGACCACAATTACCTCTGCCCAAAAAGGTGCCAGACAACAGTGACCTCAATGTACAGCGCGCTAGAAAAGACTAATAGGAAATGGAATGCCAAAGAGTTGAGAGGGAAGCAATCCCATTGCAGCAGGAAAGATTCCAAGTTAGGGACAAAATCTAGGTTTCAACCACAATCAGCACAAGTTGGATCCAGGGTTACGTGGACCAGGCATTGTCATGGAAGTCAAGCCCAACAATACCTACCTCATCAAGGGAATTGGAGCTTGAGCTGAACTCCAATGCATGAACCACAATCAACTCTGCCTGTGTAAAGCAAGAACAGCCCAAAAAATGTCAGACTTCCTGTCCCTAATGCCAAACTAGATCAAACCCAAGCTTACATCCCTGACACTCTTAAGAAAATCCTCAAGGCTCTGCCTTCCAGCACCCCAGGGAGAGATGTCGCAATATCTTCAATTAATCCCTCTCAGTGAATTAACACCCCAAGTAGATCACCAAATGGCTCACTGACCAGCCAGTAAACTGGTGGCACCATTATCAGTTAACCATCTATTATAGAGATCACCTAATCCAGATCCTAAATGGAACACAACTTGAACAAGCCTTGTGACCTAAGAGGGACATTACTCAGATAAGCCCCATGACCCCCATGACGTACATGGACAGTATGTGGCTTGTCATGATAGTATATATTATTCTATATTCATATCCAATAAAGTTTTATTTCTCTTAATTTTTCCCCTTATCTCATTTATTATACTTCCCAGAAGTATATACACAACATATGTAAATATATTATAATACAATAGTTATAGTAAGCAAACACGTGAAATAATAAAAATGATTTAAAAATTTGTTTATTTAGTTGCTTGCCAAGTACAGGTTCATATATTACGTAGTTAAAAAAGAGCTCTATTTATCTACATTTGAAATGCCTGCGCCACTTATGTTTTAAACAGGTGATTGTTTAGAACTTGAATTGCTTTTTTCTTGTAATATGATTTGATAAATATATTTTCTATTCTTAACCCGCGTCATAATTACAAATTAGTTTGATATATATGAAAATCATTGGTTTCCATGTCCTGTGGCTGTAGTGGCACTAAATCAATAAGATCAGGTGATGACTTTTAAGGTCCAATTTGTGGCTTAAAAAAGCCAAAGTACTAAAAAGGGTTCACAATTATTTAAATAAAATTAATCTATTTCTATCTTTTTCCTTTATTTATTTGTTAGCTCTACAGTCAATACACTATTTGGTGCATTATAATAAAAATATGTGTCTCTATATATAGTATAATTAATTAATCTATCTTTTGTAAAAATTCTTATATGTCTATAATACAATCTAATGTCATGTTGTTATATAAAAATAATAATTTTTAAGTCCTAATAAAAACAAAATAAATGAAAAACAAAAACAAATAAAATCTGGAGCACCCATATATCTGAGTGAATCAGAGGCAAGGGCTTTGAGAAGGAAGGATTCTGAGTGCTTGTAAAAAGCCACCATCACATCAGGTGGTATCACAAATTGACTGACCTCAAGGATATTGAAGAGATCTTTGGTGTCCTATGGGAGCCCTGCTTTAACCTTATTCTTGATCCACCCAAAGACCTCCTCAATTGGGTTAAGGAATGGAGAATATGGGGGAGGAAGAGGGAGTCTCATTGGGCAGTCAGCCAGGCAGTGGCTGGTCAAATGGCTATTTTTATCAATTGGTGGGAAATCAGAAACAACCAAATCCACTTTGTGGAGCCCAATATTATCAAGAACAACAATGTTAGTTGTGCCCCAGTAATTAATCCAAAGCTAATACATGATGGTTCAGAGAAAATCAAGGAATGTCCTGCTATTATGAGAACCCTTGATCATCTGATATTGATCTGATCCACAGGGACCAAGAAGTGCAACCATGGAATATGTTTGGGAACAGACAGCTGCACAATGTGCTACACCATTCTTAGACTCCTTCTTGAACCACACATGCCTATACCTTGTGTTGCAACTGAATCAA